>CM053029.1:476858681-477024201 GCA_028564925.1 Lithobates sylvaticus
ATTCTTCTACATATTTTTGGTAAAAAAAAATCGCAATAAGCGTATATTGATTGGTTTGCGCAAAAGTTATAGCGTCTGCAAAATAGGGGATAGATTTATGACATTTTTATTATTATTTTTTTTTTACTAGCAATGGCGGTGATCTGCGATTTTTATCGGGACTGCGATATTGCGGTGGACAAATTGGACACTTCTAACATTTTTGGGACCATTGACTATTATACAGCGATTAGTGCTATAAAAATGCACTGATTACTGTAAAAATTTCACTGGAAGGGAAGGGGTTAACACTACGGAGCAATCAAGGGGTTAACTATGTTCTCTCTCTGTGTTCTAACTATAGGGGGTGGGACTTGCTAGGGGAAGAGAGAGATCGGTGTTCATACTTTGTATGAACACACGATCCGTCTCTTCTCCCCTCAGAGAACCGGGATCTGTGTGTTTACACACACAGATCCCGGTTCTCGCTGTGTCACGAGCGATCGTGGGTGCCCGGCGGTCATCACGCCCACTGGGCACTCGCATCGTCTCGGGTGGTGCTTGCCCCTAGTGGCCACAAGGCGAAGCGACGTAACACCCAGCGGTTGTTTCACCCAGCCGTGCCATTCTGCCACAGTAAGACTGCAAGTGGTCAAGGAGATTGTCAGGCTACATGGACTACCAGATAGTATCGTCTCCGACAGAGGGGTACAGTTCACGTCCAAATTTTTGAGAGATCTCTGCAAGTCCTTATAAATTGAAGTATGTCTTTCCTCTGCTTACCACCCTCAGACCAATGGACAAACCAAACCCTGGAACAGTATCTACAGTGTTTCTGTACTTATTGGCTTTCTCTTCTTCCCTGTGCAGAGATTGCACATAACAACTCATTGCATGCAGCCACCAATCAGCCTCCTTTCTGGGCAAATTATGGGTTCCATCCCTCCTTCTTACCGAATACCATACTGGAAGCATCTGCCCCTGCAGTCCAGGACCGAATAAAGTACATTTAAACCAACTATCAGTTGCTTCAGGAGGCCATGCAAAAAGCCCAAGAGGACTATAAAAAATACCATGATAAGAAGAGAAGTGGAAATCCTGCCTTTAAAATTGGAGACAATTCTTCAGTAAACCTCATGCACTCATGTCCCTCCCGGAAGCTTGGGCAAAAATTCATTGGTCCCTTTGAAATCAAGAGAGAGATAAACCAGGTTGCTTTCAAGCTGGCACTACCCAATTCCTACACAATTCATCCGGTGTTCCATATCTCTCTGCCTAATCCAGCTGTACCAAGTCCCTTCCCTGGAAGAGAAGAGTCGAAGTAGAGGCCATTATGGATTGCCGGAGGAGAGGTAGGCAAATCCTGTATCTCATCAAGTGGAGTGGGTACTCCCAAAGACAATTCTTGGGAGCCTGCAAACAATGTACACGCTCCTGGACTTGTACAAGACTTACACAACAGACATCCTGAAACACTGGCCCGTTTGGGCATCTGGGGGAGGGGCACTGTCAGGGAAATGGCCGTAGGAGAACTAGCAATAGTGCCAGTACTGGTAATGGATGCTTCCGGCGCATTATCATGCACACTGGTGCAAGAAGAACAAACGGGCATACGCGGGTTAGCGATGGCACTAATGTGCAAATGTGCATGTGCGATGGCACTAATTAGCGTACGGGTGTACGCAATAGATGCACAAGGTGACACATGCGGCCACTTACTGGCCTATATAAGACTTCTGCTAAACCCATCACATTGCTGGATTGTTGTCAGCCTTCCCATGTTCCCTCTGTGCATATTATACTTTGATTTCCTGTTGTGGCCCAGCTTGCTCCTGATCTATCTGATCCGCTCTCCTGATTTGACCCCCTGGCTTGCTTTTACCGACTTTTCTACTTTCTCCAGAGTCTGATCTTGGCTTGCATCACAGACTTTGCTATCCTTACCTGTTACTGGCTTGCCTTCCTGCATTTGACATTGGCTTGACACTGTTAGTGCTACCTGCTTCTTCCTCCTGTCGAATCCACAGTGTTTGACCCCTGGCCTGGCTTCCAATACCGTCTCCGGCACACACCATTGCCAAGTGCTACTGAGGATCCCTAGAGACTTTGGCTCAGCTGTGTATCCTGCATTATCCAGTGACCACATCTCTACCCTCCTGTACCCACTTGGAAACCTGTGCTTCTTTGGGCACTACACCTTCTGTACCATCTTCAGGGGTGTACTGCACTTAGCTGTAAGGGGAGCCCTCTCTGGACTTCGGCCTTTGCCCAGGTACATGACAGAGGGGAAGGGTTAAGGACCTCTATCTTTTTTTTCAGTCTGTGTCCTGTGGGGACTAGAGTTGAGCCACCTGGTTTGGTTCACTCCAGAACTCCCGAACATGTGAAAAGCTTGGACCCGAACCATGAACCCTATTCAAGTCTGGGACCCGAACTTGAAAAATCAAAAGTCCAGATTTTGAAGAATTATATGCAAGTTATTGGCCATAAAAAGGGTATTGGGGCCTGGGTACTGCCCTGGGTGTCAGGGAAATACCAGGCCTCTCCGCCGGGTTCCAGGGTTGCGCACGCGCGGTAGAGCGGCGCAACGAAGGTTACAGGTACGTCGGGTAACGGGTGCGCATGCGCGGGTCCGCGGCACTCGGGTATCTGTCACAACCCAGCCTGTACGCCTCACCGCTGTGCGCGGCGCTGACAGAAGACGAGTGCGCATGCGCACTCGTCCGGGCATCCCACCTGACCATTTACCTGGCCTATAAAAGGCCTTCCCTGTCCGCTTTCAAATTGCTGGTTTGTTGTCTCTTTTGAGTCCTGTCTCCAAGTCCAGTATCCTGTATCCTGTATCCTGTATCCTGTACCCGGTACCCTGTACCTTGCATCTACCTGACTACCAGTGCCGACCCGGAATCCGTCTGACTACCGCTGCCGCTTCTCACCTGTGTTTGAACCTCTGGCTTGCTTCCTGGATTCCTCTACTGCTTGATTACCTGTGCTTGACCCTCGGCCTGTCTACTGGATCCTCCGTGAGTTACTTACCTGTGTTTGACCTCTGGCTTGCTTCCTGGATACCTCTTCTGCCTGATCACCTGTGCTTGACCCTCGGCCTGCCTACTGGACATTCTCTAAGTTACCTACCTGTGTTTGACCCCTGGCTTGCCTTTTGGACTCCTCTACTGCCTGATTACCTGTGCTTGACCCCCGGCTTGCCTACTGGACATTCTCTGAGTTACTTACCTGTGTTTGACCCCTGGCTTGCCTTTGGACACCTCTTCTGCTTGATTACCGGTGCTTGACCCCTGGCTTGCCTCCTGGACATTCTCTGAGTCACCTACCTGTGTTTGACCCCTGGCTTGCCTTTGGATACTTCTATTGCCTGGTTGCCTGTGTTTGACCCTCGGCCTGCTTGCTGGACTATCTCCCACTCAGTGTTCTGGACTTGTAGATCTCTCATGCTACCGAGGGTCCTCCTTCAGTATATGCTTGGTTACCTCTACAACCTCTACCTGATCACAGTTCTGCCAGGTGTCTACTCCCAGTGCAGCTTCAGCCTCTCCTGGTCAACGACGCTACTGCACACCACCTGCTACACTCCTGCTGGCAACCCGTGCATCTTTGAGCCCGGTGTCCTCTGTACCCACTCCAGAGGCGTTGTGCGCTTAGTCGCAAGGGGAGCAGCTCTCAGCATATCGGCCCGGGTGAGTACCTCTGACAGTACAAACCAGCCAATGTCTGAGGCCGACAGAGCTGGTTCACCCCTTGAGGCCTTATGCCAGCAGGTGACAACCCTTACCCAGGCTGTACAACGCCTCCAAGATGGATACTTTCAGATTGAGGGGCGTCTTCAGCATCTGACTTTATCTCCAAACCAAGTGGACCAGTCACCCCCTGTAGCCAGCACCTCCACTCTTCTATCAACACCTGGAGGTGCCCTCCCTGCCTATGATGTATCCCTTCCTGATCCCAGGGTCCCCACACCTGAACGTTTTTTCCGGGGACCGAAGGAAATTTCGCTCTTTTAAAAACTCCTGTTTACTACACCTGGCCCTACAACCCAGGACCTTCCAGTTGGAATCCACCAAAGTGGGGTTCATTATCTCTCTCCTTTCTGATGACCCGCAATCCTGGGCACACCATTTGATGGAACAGAAGAGCCCACAGTTGAATTCTGTAGAGACTTTCTTTTCTGCTATGGCAGCACTCTACGAGGACTCCCAACGCACAGGTACGGCTGAATCTACCCTGCATACCCTATCTCAGGGGAGAAGACCTGTAGAGGACTATGTAGTGGATTTCCGCAAATGGGCAGCAGATACTGACTGGAACGAATCTGCCCTAAAATACCAATTTCGTTTAGGGCTATCCGAGGTATTAAAGGATGAACTGGCTCGAGGAGAGATCCCAAGTACCTTCACGGATCTCTGCCAACTTGTTATTAAGCTTGACCGTCGGTTACGAGAACGACGGGCAGAGAGACTGCAGAGCCCTCGTCCCACCTGGACGATGCCCCGGGTCCCCCCGGCACCTGCTCCTTCTGGGAACTCTCGCTCCCCTCCTCATGGGGAACCTATGCAGTTGGGCCTGGCACGGTCCCCCCTATCTGCCGAAGAAAGGCTCCGTCGTCGTCAAGCCAATCTCTGCCTCTACTGCGGGGGCACGGGGCACTACCTACAGAAATGCCCCATAAGACCCAGTAAGTGTCCTTCTGGGCCCCTCTCAAGTTCACACTCTGTTGGAGTCCCGCATTTTCATCTGTCTATTCCACTCTCCCTACAGGTAGCGGGAGAGTCTTTCCAGCTGGGAGCCATCCTTGACTCTGGAGCCTGCAGTTGCTTCATGGACCTGACCTTGGCACGACACCTGAACCTCCCTTTAACTACCAAGAAACAACCTCTTCAAATCCAGCTGGCTGATGGCTCTCCACCCTGCTCAGGACCAGTTACCCAGGAAACCGCTCCCATCCTGACCTGCACCAAATCACGTCATCAGGAACTTTTACGTTTTGACATTATCCATTCTCCCATGTTCCCCATCATCCTGGGGTACCCCTGGCTACTGGCTCACAACCCTCGGGTTGACTGGGTCAACAGGGAAGTGGAGTTCTCCTAGCCCTTACTGCTTGCAGCACTGCCTTCCGGATCAACCCGCAGCACCTCTTACTCATCTTGCCATGCAACCCAGTACCAAGGACCTGCAACACGTCCCAACACCCTACCAAGACTTCATGGACATTTTCGATGAAAAGAAGGCCGAAGTTCTTCCCCCTCATCGTTCATATGATTGTCCGATTGACCTCCTACCAGGGGCTGAGATCCCCTTCGGAAGGATTTTCCCCTTGTCCGAAACTGAGCTTGAAGCCCTACGGGTGTATATTGACGAGAATCTTGCTAAAGGGTTCATCCAACCATCTTCTTCGCCCGCAGGGGCTGGGATTTTCTTTGTTGAAAAAAAAGACGGTTCCCTCAGACCCTGTGTGGATTACAGGGAACTCAATAAAATTACTATCAAGAACAGGTACCCACTCCCACTCATTCCCGAACTTTTTCAGCGGCTCAGGACTGCCAAGGTGTTTACCAAGCTGGATCTTCGTGGGGCCTACAATTTAGTTAGAATACGCTCTGGGGATGAGTGGAAGACGGCTTTTAGGTCCAGATTCGGCCATTTCGAGTACCTGGTCATGCCGTTTGGACTTTGTAATGCCCCAGCTACCTTCCAACACCTTGTCAATGACATTTTTCGTGAGTATCTGGATAACTTCCTCATTGTATACCTTGATGATATCTTGATTTTCTCCGATTCCCTAGAAGCCCACCGTCAACATGTCCGGAAAGTTCTTCTCATCCTCCGCAAACACGGGCTCTACGTCAAAGGAGAGAAATGCGAGTTCGAGACTGATACCATCCAGTTCCTGGGCTTTATCATAACCACCGGAGGAGTACTGATGGATCCCCAAAAAGTGAAGGCCATCCAGGATTGGCCTGCCCCCACAGACAAAAGGTCAGTCCAACGTTTTATCGGCTTTGCCAACTTTTATAGACGGTTCATTCAGGGATTTTCTGCTATTGTGTCCCCAATCACCCAACTGACCCGCCAGCAAGTCAAGTTCCAGTGGACTCCCCAAGCGCAGAGCGCTTTTGAGAAGCTCAAGGAACTCTTTTCCTCTGCACCCATCCTACAGCACCCTGACCCTGAACTCCCTTACGTCCTAGAAGTGGACGCTTCAGACTCTGCCTTGGGAGCGATCCTATCGCAGAGAAGTGGCCCAAAGGCCCTCCTCCACCCGGTCGCCTTTGCCTCCCGAAAACTAAATCCTCCTGAAAAGAATTATGATGTAGGCGACCGGGAACTACTTGCGATTAAGTTCGCTCTCGAGGAATGGAGATACCTGCTAGAAGGAGCTTCCCAACCCATCCTCATCTTCACTGACCACCGCAATTTGGAGTACCTCAGGGCTGCAAAACGCCTTAGACCCAGGCAGGCCCGCTGGGCCTTGTTCTTCTCCCGATTTAATTTCCACATCACTTACCGTCCTGGCTCCAAGAATGGCAAGGCAGATGCTTTATCCCGTATGTTTCTGGACACTGAATCCTCTAAAGAACCTGCTACTATCCTGTCTGCCCACAATTTCCTCCATGCCATTCAGCCTGACTTGACTACAGCCCTCAAACAGGCTTCCAACCAGTTCTCATCCCCCACCTTACCTTTTCTTGAAAGGAAGCAGGATCTGCTCTGGGCCCATGCCCGAATCTTTGTTCCTCCTCCTGTCAGACTCCAAGTCCTGCAGACCCTTCATGACCACAAGATGTCCGGCCACTTTGGAGTACAGAAAACCGTGGACCTGGTAGGTCGATCTTACTGGTGGCCGGGCTGGAGGAAGGACTGTCAGGAATACGTCCTCTCTTGCAACACTTGTCAAAGGAACAAGGGGTCCAACACTAAGTCCTGGGGTCTGTTACGTCCATTATCTGTTCCGGAACGTCCATGGAAGGAGATTTCCATGGACTTCATCGTGGACTTACCCTCCTCAGATTCCTTTACCACGATTCTGGTTGTCATTGACCGTCTCTCAAAGATGGCTCACTTCCTTCCCATGAAAGGTACCCCCTCGGCTTCTGCTACCACTGACATCTTCATCAGAGAGATTATAAGGTTACACGGAGTTCCAGCTAACATCACCTCAGACCGAGGGGTACAGTTCACCTCCAGGTTCTGGAGAGACCTCTGCAAATCCCTTGAAATCAGGACTTCCATGTCTTCAGCATACCATCCCCAATCCAACGGTCAAACTGAACGCACTAATCAGACCCTCGAGCAATACCTGAGGTGTTTTTGTTCTTACTCTCAAGATGACTGGTCAGGCCTACTACCCTACGCGGAGTTTGCCTATAATAATTCTTTACATTCTGCCATTAATCAGACGCCCTTCTGGGCAAACTACGGTTATCACCCTTCCTTTCTTCCAGATTCCATTCCAGATGTCCCTACTCCAGCTGCACAGGACCTAGTCAAAAATATCCAAGACAACTTCCTCCGGATCCAACAGGCCATGAAGGAAGCACAGAAGGGTTATGAGGTACAGTACAACCGGGGCAGGAAGGAATGCCCGCCGTTCCAGATTGGTGAGAAAGTTTGGTTATCAACCGCTAATTTAAAACTCCCTTGTCCTTCTCGGAAATTGGGTCCCAGGTTCATCGGCCCCTTTGAGGTCAAGAGAGTGATCAATCCAGTGGCCTTTGAACTAGATCTCCCCAGTTCCTATAGGATTCATCCAGTTTTTCATGCCTCTTTGCTTAAACCCGTAATTGCCAATTCTTTCCCTGATAGGCAGACGCCACTTCCTCCTCCCATCACCATCCAAGGAGAGGAAGAATTCGAGGTTGAGAAAATTCTGGATCTCCGAAGAAGAAGAGGTCAGGTTCAATATCTTGTTAAATGGAAAGGGTATCCCCCAGAGGACTGCTCCTGGGAGCCATCCGAAAACATTCATGCCCCTCGTTTAATCCGAGAATACCACCGAAGACATCCTGAAGTGGGCATCCGGAGGCTGCCCTTAGGAGGGGGGCACTGTCAGGGAAATACCAGGCCTCTCCGCCGGGTTCCAGGGTTGCGCACGCGCGGTAGAGCGGCGCAACGAAGGTTACAGGTACGTCGGGTAACGGGTGCGCATGCGCGGGTCCGCGGCACTCGGGTATCTGTCACAACCCAGCCTGTACGCCTCACCGCTGTGCGCGGCGCTGACAGAAGACGAGTGCGCATGCGCACTCGTCCGGGCATCCCACCTGACCATTTACCTGGCCTATAAAAGGCCTTCCCTGTCCGCTTTCAAATTGCTGGTTTGTTGTCTCTTTTGAGTCCTGTCTCCAAGTCCAGTATCCTGTATCCTGTATCCTGTATCCTGTACCCGGTACCCTGTACCTTGCATCTACCTGACTACCAGTGCCGACCCGGAATCCGTCTGACTACCGCTGCCGCTTCTCACCTGTGTTTGAACCTCTGGCTTGCTTCCTGGATTCCTCTACTGCTTGATTACCTGTGCTTGACCCTCGGCCTGTCTACTGGATCCTCCGTGAGTTACTTACCTGTGTTTGACCTCTGGCTTGCTTCCTGGATACCTCTTCTGCCTGATCACCTGTGCTTGACCCTCGGCCTGCCTACTGGACATTCTCTAAGTTACCTACCTGTGTTTGACCCCTGGCTTGCCTTTTGGACTCCTCTACTGCCTGATTACCTGTGCTTGACCCCCGGCTTGCCTACTGGACATTCTCTGAGTTACTTACCTGTGTTTGACCCCTGGCTTGCCTTTGGACACCTCTTCTGCTTGATTACCGGTGCTTGACCCCTGGCTTGCCTCCTGGACATTCTCTGAGTCACCTACCTGTGTTTGACCCCTGGCTTGCCTTTGGATACTTCTATTGCCTGGTTGCCTGTGTTTGACCCTCGGCCTGCTTGCTGGACTATCTCCCACTCAGTGTTCTGGACTTGTAGATCTCTCATGCTACCGAGGGTCCTCCTTCAGTATATGCTTGGTTACCTCTACAACCTCTACCTGATCACAGTTCTGCCAGGTGTCTACTCCCAGTGCAGCTTCAGCCTCTCCTGGTCAACGACGCTACTGCACACCACCTGCTACACTCCTGCTGGCAACCCGTGCATCTTTGAGCCCGGTGTCCTCTGTACCCACTCCAGAGGCGTCGTGCGCTTAGTCGCAAGGGGAGCAGCTCTCAGCATATCGGCCCGGGTGAGTACCTCTGACACTGGGGGACATGTATCAATGCAAATTTTTTTTTGAAAACATTGTTTTTACATGAGCAGTGAGGGGTTTTAAAGGGGTTGTAAATGCAGAAGTTTTTTTTTATCTTAATGCATTCTATTCATTAAGATAAAAAGCCTTCTGTGTGCAGCAGCCCCCCTCAGCCCTCCTAACACTTACCTGAGGTCCCTCTCTGTCCAGAGATGTCCATAAGTGTCTCAGCAATACGGGATTCTCCTTCCTGATTGGCTGAGACACAGCAGTGGCACCATTGGCTCCTGCTGCTGTCCATCAAAGTCAGCTAGCCAGGTCGGGGTACAGTGTCTGAATGGAAACAGGGAACTATGCCCCATAGCAAGCTGCTTGCTGTGGGGGCACTGAACAGGAAGGAGGGGCCACGATTGCAGAGGAGGGACCCGAGAAGAGGAGGATCCAGGCTGCTCTGTGCAAATCCACTGCAACAGAGCAGGTAAGTATAACATGTTTATTATTTTATAGGGAAAAGAAACAAGACTTTACAATCACTTTAATAATACTTAAAGTGAAACAATAATAAATATTCCTTTAAATATAGTGCCGGGGGGGGTACCTTAGTCTGCCTATAAGAGGCACATCTGTACCGTGTATAGAACCTGTTGCAGCAGAACTGATATTTATAAAGAAAAATGACAATACAATTCTATTGCTGGAAATAGAGAAATGTTTATGATATGGACTAGGGTCCCCCCCTAGTCCATATCAGGCCCTTTGAATCTGGTATTCATTTTGAGGGGAACCCCATGCCAATATTTTTTTAAAGCAGTGTGGGGTCCCCCCCCCCCCAAAATCCATACCAGACCCTTTTCCGAGCATGCAGCCTGGCAGGGCGGGAAAGGGGGGGATGAGTGAGCCCCCCCTCCTCCTGAACCTTACAAGGCTGCATGCCCTCAATGTGGGGGGGGTGCTTTGTTAGGGGCATGTTTAACAAAGGGGCCCCCAGATCCTGGCCCCCCTATGAATGTGTATGGGGTACATAGTACCCCTACCCATTCACTAAAAAGTGTCAAAAAGAAATAAAAACACACACACAGTTTTTACAATTCCTTTATTTAAAAAAAAAAACAATGTCCCCGATGTAGATCCATCGTCAATTACAATGCACGCCACCACCGCCAGACCCAAAAAAAGAAAAAAAATCTCCTCCCACGACGAAGGCTAACCGCAAACTGCAGGCTCCGCTATTTGACAGTTCTTATATGGGTAAGGGGTGGGGCTACCGCCCCTATGTGACATGACCAACAGGTGCATGCTGGCATACCAGACCCACGCCGTTGTTTTTTTACAGTTGTCATTGCCTGCAATGTTTTTTTTTTTTCATTCAGCTCGTTGACAGCTGATGACACTTCCATTGTTAAGGATTCAGCCTGCTTCTTAACTAGCTATTCACTGTGCTCTGATTGGAAAAGCTTTGCCCAATCAGGGCTTGGAATGCACTGTGCAGTGTGCAGTGTACTGTGGGGCGCTCAGCGGGCGAACATTCCGCCGAGCGCCCTGCAACTCAGATGCTCGCCGAACAGGCGATGTTCGGGCCGAACTTTTGCTAGGCTCTAATTGTTCACCCAACTCTAATGGAGACATTTAACTTTTCCTTCCTGTCCTGGAAGCAAGCAGTAAGAAATAAGAGGAATGATCTCCACAGTAAACATATTTCCCTTCATACACAATTATTACTGTAACTGGGGTTCCTTTTGAGAAACATCCTCTTTCTTCCTGCTCTGGTGACATCTGTAAAATGTTGGTTTTCATAATGGTCACCAGGACAAATAGAGAAGGTAATCTTCCCAAAGAGAACACAGACAGCAATAAAAACATACATACAACTTTAATGCCCAAAACATTTTAATGTCGAAAAGAAGACACTATGTAACATTTTAGTACATTTAGATCAAAGCATTTAGTACAAACTCTCAGGATGCTGTGGAGTTTTAAAAAGGTAAGCATGGATAAAAGGGCTGGAGCTACCAAGATGTGGCAGAAAAAAACACCATCTTGAGAATAATAATGCTCTTGAGAAATGTACACAGGTCAGAATGAAGTAAAGTTGTTCACTACGGCTGATACTTTTAAACTGATTTTAATGAGAAACTAACAGTAACTCAAATGTATGTCAAGAAATAAGGTTACTAAAACAACCTCTATTCAGTGTCATAAAAAAGTCTGCATAATTTCACAGCAGGCCTATGGAGCAAAAGAAGCTTAGACAGAGCATTTTATAGAAAGTATCATGCAGCTGCTAGTACACTCTTGAATAATGAGTCATCATCGCAAGAGTTTTATAGGTAAGTATCAAAACTTTTTCTTTTAGTGAAATTGACATGGTAATTGATATAGGTTGGGTATTTGCATTATTATAATTCTTGCAAATGCTTTTAAAATATTAAAATAATCATAACACAAGTCATTTGACTTACATTCAAAAACACCTGCAAATTGATTAGCTGAGCCATGCTTATTAAATTAGCTTCATGTTATATAAACTTGCTTGCAAGTTAACGCACAATTCAGAGAATAAAGTAACATGATTTAAAGAGGATCAGTAACATATAGCAACTTATCAAAATTCATTGAAGAGAAAAACAAAAATGATTTTATTAACAGGGTTGTACACACACAGATTCTCATTGTGGTAATTGTGAGCACAGCTATGCTTAGCGTCGGTGTACTGGCTGGCTCAAGTAAACAGATGGGCCCAACAAAATATTTACTCCACATACAGTTGTACTCACTGGGAGCATTGTATGATCTACATGTAGTATCAGCTCCATACAGTGTACAGCACTGTGTTTCGGCAAGGGGATGGAGACTAAATCAAGTTAGGATGAGTGATGCTCAGCCATTCACTGGAAGCTTTGTATTTTTGAAATGAGAACAAGGCTACTTCTGATTAGCTGAGCTGGAGATCAAGATTACATTTGCCCACCTTTCCATTGCAGCTAACCAGCCAAGCCTTGTATTCAATCAAAAAAATACAAAGATTCCTATGAATAGCTGAGCAGCGCTCAGCCCAACTCAATTTCTGGGAGTGGGATGGGAAGTCCCCATACTTGTGGCAGAACAAAGTGGTGAATAGTGTATCTATAGTATGCTACGTACAGTTTACAAGGGTCACATCTGTTTGACCAGCTTGGTCCAAATTAACTATTTTAAAGTGTCAGAAAGCTGGAATTAGGCTTTAATTCTTGTAGTAAACAGTAAAAACCTGCCGACGCTCTTTGTCTCCAGGACATGTCAGCCTATTATTGCTGATTAAAATTGTCCTACTACTATCAAATTTTACACTGCTGTATGTTCTGCAATTTGATCATTTGTGTAGTAAAACCTTGCTCATGCTCTTAGTGCCTAGAAAATTTGGGCCTAGCCTTGCTATTTAAAATAATCTTACTGTTGGTTTGTTTTACGTTGTTTTAAGATCTGCCATCTTTTAATTATTGTAGTATTATAGCTGCCTGTACACTTTGGGGGAGATTTACTAAAATTGGAGCACTCAGAGTCTGGTGCAGCTGTGCAATCAACCACTTACCGACCGCCTAACTGGGAATGTACGTCATGATTTTGACATTAAATACTGGGGTTATGGCTGCAGCTAGATGCCATAACCCAGGAATTGTTTTTCCCTTAGGCAGCCGGCTTTCTCATAAAAATCATCCCAGCGGCAGATTCACCAGGGGATCACTTCTAGAAGCGACCCCTTCCACCGCTTCCTGGGGTTTCCCGAGCTAACGTTACCGATCGGTTGCTCCAATAACCATCCTGTGCCGGCAGTTCCTTCACATAAAGATAAGTAATGACAAAATGGCCCCTGATGTTTTTTTTTTTTCTTAAAGCAAAAGATATTTTTTTTTTGTTTATCTTTTGCTTTTAAGGGTAAAGGCGAGATTTGGGGTCTGCCAAACACAACAACGATGACAAAACCGGGACAACTAAATACAGGGCACATAAACACCTTCCTGCCCAGACCAATTTTGAGCTTTCAGTGCTGTCGCACTTTGAATGACAATTGTGTGGTCATGCTACACTGTACCCAACTTAAATTTTTTTCATTTTTTTCCCCACAAATAGAGCTTTCTTTTGGTGGTATTTGATCACCTCTACGGTTTTTATTTTTTGCTAAACAAATAAAAAAAGACCAAAATTTTTGAAAAAAATATGTTTTTTTTGTTTCAGTTTCAAAACTTTGTAAATAAGTAAGTTTTCTCCTTCACTGATGGGCACTAATGGGGCTGCACTGACGGGCACTGATAAGGCGGCACTGATGGACACCGATGAAGTGGCACTGATGAGGTGGCATTGATGGGCACTGATAGTCGGCACTGATAGGTGGCACTGATGGGCGACACGGATGGGCACTGATAGGTGGCACAAATTGGCACTGATAGCTGGAATGGATTGGCATGGATAGGCGGCGCGGATGGGCACGGATAGGTGGTACAGATGGGCATGGATAGGCGGCACAGATGGGCATGGATAGGCGGAACGGATGAGCATGGATGGGCACTGATAGGCAGCATGGATGGGCACTGATAGGTGGCATGGATGGGCATTGATAGGTGGCACGGATAGGCACTGATAGGTGGCACGGATAGGCATTGATAGGTGGCATTGTTTTGTACTAATGGATGCCAATCAGTGCCAAACAATAATGCATGCCAATCAGTGATGCCCATTGTGGGCACTGATTGGCATCCATTGTGGGCACTGATTGGCATCCATTGTGGGCACTTTGTGTCATCCCTGGTGGTCTAGGGCGTACCCGGTGCTGGGCATCCCTGGTGGTCTGGTGGTATCCCTGGTGGTCCAGTGTGGGCATCCTCGGGGGGGATGCGCTGATAATCGATCAGCACAGACCCCCTTGTCAGAGGAGCAGCCGATCGGCTCTCCTCTACTCGCGTCTGACAGATGCGAGTGAGGAAAAGCCGATCACCGGCTCTTCCTATTTACACTGTGATCAGCCGTGATTGGACACGGCTGATCACGTGGTAAAGAGTCTCCGTCGGAGACTCTTTACCAAAATCGTAGTTGCGGGGTGTCAGACTGACACCCCGCAACAACGATCGCCGCGATGCGTGCCCCCGGGGGCCCGCAGCTGCTCAAAATCCTGAGGACGTCATATGACGTTCGGCCAGGATTTTAAAACCCCTTTGCCGACGTCTTTTGGCAATAGGCAGGCGGCAAGTGGTTAAACACATTATTGCTAAATACTGGTATCTATTGAAAGCTGATCCTCAGGTAGCTAGTTGCTTTACGGATAAACCTGAGATTGTATATTGTAGGAACAACTCTAAAAGGGATCAATTGGTTTAAAGTCATTTTTACAGGGAAGGTAGTTAATGGAAATGTAAATATCCAGGAAGCCACAAATGTGGCATACTGCCAGTTTTTGTGGCCTGGAAGGACACACACATTACCAAACAGTGAAATTCATCAAGCCAAGCACTTTACAAATTGTCAGACAATGGGGGTTGTTTACCTCATGACATGTGTATGTGGCTGTTACTGTCGGTAAGACAAAACGCTTTTTTGGAAACGTATTTATGACCACCAATCTGCCATTAAGTGTGGTGATATCATGTCCCCCATTGGGAGACATGGAACATGGAAACACAATAAGAACCCCCATAGCATTAGATTATTTGCCCTTGAACAAATCCATATGGACATATGAGGAGGCGACTGGGATCGCTTAATCCTACAAAGGGAGGCGAGATGGATTCATCGTTTGGCGGCAACACATGATGCTATAAGTTACACACCTTTTTTATAAGATTCATCCCATCCCTGTCTTCTGCTTATCTGACCCCCTGCTATCTGCACATGTACATATACACCTGCAGTTTAGATTTATTTGCTAAGTTCGGGTTTTTCAAATTTCAAACAAGATTTGAAAATCCTAGGTAAATTGAACCCATGCAGATTCGCTTATTCCTACTAATGATTTGTTATTACTGATATGTGCCAAACTAGCTTGCATAAAGTATTCATTCTGATGTTAAGTTCAGATGACTAATAAGTAATATTACCATTCTTACACTTCAAGAACAAAAGGCCTTCCTTCTTTCCATAATATTCTTTTTTAGAATCTTTACAAGTGTAAGTCTCTACTGTTTATCTATTACACAGTGCATGAAATGGCATATTAATCAAGCCATTGAAAGAAACATGAGCCCATTTTACTGTTATTTTTCCTGTTTTCCAGCAGTTTCTTGCACTGACATTTGAGAATAATGTATTTTAATATAGCTTGGAAAAAACAATATGTAGAAAGTTAAATATTTATACCTCAACATCTTAGGATGAGTGCCTGACATACGGGCAGGAGAAAAAGCGATACAGTGATCTATTGTACAGTAAGTGGCAATCTATATAGCGATAAAGAAAATACAGCAAATCTAGCAGTTTTTAAATAAATACACATGTACACTATATATATATATATATATATATATATATATATATATATATATAGGCGGTTGATATATTTGGCTGCCTTGGAATGAAGGTCACCTTTTCTGTACAACTATAAGTTAGTTGTTGTGCAACACAGACTGGCATTACATTTAATGAGATACTGCATACAGCACATAACAAGATAAGACAAACACATGCAACTCCAAATAAGAATTTTCTGTTTCAAGCAGAAAATGATTCACAAACATGCTGACTCTAAAGGAAAGTTGTTCAACTTCAAAAGGCTCATTATACATTAATATAAATACAGGCATACCCCACATTTAAGTACACAATGGGGTTTATTTACTAAAGTTGGAAAGTGCAAAATCAGGCTCACTTCTTCATAGAAACCAATGAGCTTCTAACCCCAGCTTGTTTAATTAATCTTTGGTAAAAAAAAAAAACTGGAAGTTCATTGGTTTCTTTGCAGAAGGGAGCCTGATTTTGCACTTTCCAGCTTTAGTAAATAAAGCCCATTGTGTACTTAAAAGTGATGTTTCCCTGTACTACTGTTGGCTTGTTTAAGGTAAGATATGGTCTACCTTTACAGTTAAAAGGTTCAGTTGCAAATACTGTAAACTCATGTTTATATTTATTAGATTTAAAAACATACTTTTTGAAAAAGACAGCTCATGATTGGATTAGGCAAATTTAGAGATATATGCAATTTAAACGTCAACTTATCCAATAATCTTTTAGCATTAAAAAAAAGAAATGTCCCTCCTATTTGCCCCCATTTCAGACAAGCGCTTAAACAAAAAGAGTGCCAGACCAAATTCATAAAGGAGTCTAAAATAGCTTAAAGTGGATGTAAACCCCAATTTTTTTTTTTATGTCATAATGTAGAGAATACGATTTCCTTTCATTTGAGCCCAGTCTTGCCACACAGATTTACTCAATGCCTGAGCAATCCTCTTTTATTGTTCAGTTAGAGAAATCTTGACAAAGTCTTGAAAATGTTGTCAAAAACGCCCCCTTGCTGTGAGAGACAGGTGATTTACATATCATGCACTAGCCTGAGACAGGCACATCCTGAGTAAAAAGTTCACAATTCACATCCCCCTCCCCTCCCCTCCAGCTCTCCCAGCTTTACTGTGTTTTGACTGGATGTCTCTCATCATGGGATGCAGTGAACAGTGAGCAGACTATATACAGACAAGTGATTTAGGGGACATGTATGTAGTCAGAGCTGGGCAGAGTAGAACATCCAGTGATCTGTTGATAACCTGTCTCAGGCTAGTGCATGAGATATGTAAATCACCGGTCACTCACAGCAAGGGGGCATTTTTGACAAAGTTTTCAAGACTTTGTCAAGATTTCTCTAGCTGAACAATAAAAGACGATTGCTCAGGCCTCTAGTAAATCTGTGTGGCAAGACTGGGCTCAAATGAAAGGACATCTTATTATCTACATTATGACATCAAAACAAAAAAAGAAAAAAAATGTGGGGTTTACATCCACTTTAAGTGATTTAGAAGACAGGCAATTTCCCTCCTGTTTGCCCCCATTTCAGACAAGCGCTTAAACAAAAAGAGTGCCAGACCAAATTCATAAAGGAGTCTAAAATAGCTTAAAGTGGATGTAAACCCCAATTTTTTTTTTTTGTTATGTCATAATGTAGAGAATAAGATTTCCTTTTATTTAAGCCCAGTCTTGCCACACAGATTTACTCGATGCCTGAGCAATCCTCTTTTATTGTTCAGTTAGAGAAATCTTGACAAAGTCTTGAAAATGTTGTCAAAAACGCCCCCTTTTTGTGAGTGACAGGTGATTTACATATCATGCACTAGCCTGAGACAGGCACATCCTGAGTAAAAAGTTCACAATTCACATCCCCCTCCCCTCCCCTCTAGCTCTCCCAGCTTTACTGTGTATTGACTGGATGTTTCTCATCATGGGATGCAGTGAACAGTGAACAGTCAGCAGACTATAGACAGACAAGTGATTTAGGGGACATGTATGTAGTCAGAGCTGGGCAGAGTAGAACATCCAGTGATCCGATGATAACCTGTCTCAGGCTAGTGCATGAGATATGTAAATCACCTGTCACTCACTGCAAGGGGGCGTTTTTGACAAAGTTTTCAAGACTTTGTCAAGATTTCTCTAGCTGAACAATAAAAGACATTTGCTCAGGCCTCGAGTAAATCTGTGTGGAGACTGGGCTCAAATGAAAGGAAATCTTATTATCTACAGTATGACATCAAAAAAAAAATAAAAGAAAAAAAATGTGGGGTTTACATCCACTTTAAGTGTTTTAGAAGACAGGCAATGTGTTTTGGGGGCGAAACACAGCCCCCCTTTATCAGGACTACAAGACAAATATAAAAGCAAAGATGTAAAATAAAAAGTTTGAAAACTGTTAATCAAACCATTTTGGGATCAATATCCACTTATACATATTGCCTAAAATCAACATTATTATTATGAACAAGACCAAAAAATATATTGCATATACCTGTAAATTCCTTTGGGAGATTTGTGATTTTGTGATTCACAATGTAGTTTTTGATCCACAATGTGGATTTGAAGATACAGTGGTGTGAAAAAGTGTTTGCCCCCTTCCTCATTTCCTGTTCCTTTGCATGTTTGTCACACTTAAGTGTTTCGGAACATCAAACCAATTTAAACAATAGTCAAGGACAACACAAGTAAACACAAAATGCAATTTGTAAATGAAGGTGTTTATTATTAAAGGTGAAAAAAATCCAAACCATCATGGCCCTGTGTGAAAAAGTGATTGCCCCCCTTGTTAAAACATACTATAACTGTGGTTGTCCACACCTGAGTTCAATTTCTCTAGCCACACCCAGGCCTGATTATTGCCACACCTGTTCACAATCAAGGCATCACTTAAATAGGAGCTGCTTGACACAGTAAGGTCCACCAGAAGATCCTTAAAAGCTACACATCATGCCGAGACCCAAAGAAATTCAGGAACAATTGAGAAAGAAAGTAATTGAGATCTATCAGTCTGGAAAGGGTTATAAAGCCATTTCCAAAGCTTTGGGAATCCAGCGAACCACAGTGAGAGCCATTATCCACAAATGGCGACGACATGGAACAGTGGTGAACCTTCCCAGGAGTGGCCGGCCGCCCAAAATTACCCCAAGAGCGCAGCGACGACTCATCCAAGAGGTCACAAAAGACCCCACAACAACGTCCAAGGAACTGCAGGCCTCACTTGCCTCAGTTAAGGTCAGCGTTCATGCCTCCACCATCAGGAAAAGACTGGGCAAAAATGGCCTGCATGGCAGAGTTCCAAGGAGAAAACCACTGCTGAGCAAAAAGAACATCAAAGCTCGTCTCAATTTCTCCACAACACATCTTGATGATCCCCAAGACTTTTGGGACAACATTCTGTGGACCGATGAGACAAAAGTGGAACTCTTTGGAAGGTGTGTGTCCAAGTATATCTGGCGTAGAAGGAACACTGCATTTCAGAAAAAGAACATTATACCAACAGTAAAATATGGTGGTGGTAGTGTGATGGTCTGGGGCTGTTTTGCTGCTTCAGGACCTGGAAGACTTGCCGTGATAAAAGGAACTATGAATTCTGCTGTCTACCAAGAGATCCTGAAGGAGAATGTCCGACCATCTGTTCGTGTACTCAAGCTGAAACGAACTTGGGTTCTGCAGCAGGACAATGATCCTAAACACACCAGCAAGTCCACCACCGAATGGCTGAAGAAAAACAAAATGAAGACTTTGGAGTGGCCTAACCAAAGTCCTGACCTGAATCCTATTGAGATGTTGTGGTATGACCTTAAAAAGGCCGTTCATGCTCGAAAACCCTCTAATGTAACTGAATTAGGACAATTCTGCAAAGATGAGTGGGCCAAAATTCCTCCAGGACGCTGTAAAAGCCTCATTGCACGTTATCGCAAACGCTTGGTTGCAGTTGTTGCTGATAAGGGTGGCCCAACCAGTTATTAGGTTTAGGGGGCAATCACTTTTTCACACAGGGCCATGATGGTTTGGATTTTTTTTCACCTTTAATAATAAACACCTTCATTTACAAATTGCATTTTGTGTTTACTTGTGTTGTCCTCGACTATTGTTTAAATTGATTTGATGTTCCGAAACACTTAAGTGTGACAAACATGCAAAGGAACAGGAAATGAGGAAGGGGGCAAACACTTTTTCACACCACTGTAGTTATAAAGATATTGTAGTGGTGGATTAGATAGTTTTAACTGTATTTCATATGCAGCCGTCTTAATTGTAACATAACTGTAACAGATTGTGAACAATATACAGTACCTCGTCTTGTTCGCAAATGTTTGAATGGACTTTTTGTAGGTGTTTTTGGTCTATTATGATACACTTATGTTGAGGTCATTGTTTTATGTATGAGGTTATCCGGTTTGGAGTCTTGTCTACCATTTCATTATACAATTGTTACACATGACTCCAATTGGTATTTTTTTTAGCACATCTATATACTCTTGAATGTATTTATTATTATTAATACATATTATTATTATTATTATTTATTTACTTGAATATTTTTTTCCAATTCATTTACCATTACAGTTTGCAGCATCCTTATTGCCACATACTGTTAGAAACATGTCATGTAAATAGTTCCTTTTATGTCACACCATTTCACACAATCAATGTTTACACGTTGTTACATTTTCATTTAGTATGAAGGTTTGGAGAGTTTGCCTATCCTTGATGAAATCCTAAGTAACAATAGGAGTAGGGTGGAACTTATTTAGTGCATATTAATTGGAGCAAAAAAAGGACAATTGAGTATTGCTTTTCCTTTTAGTCTGAGTACCTAATTTTAAAGAAGTGCCTCTCATATAGATTTTATGGGTGTTCCAAATTTTAAAACAGTCATTCCCATTTATATAATTATGTAAAAAATATTACCTAAGACTTTCATCAATAGATTGTGTGTTCTGACTGCTATGAAGAAGATACTTATTCAACCTTCATTTAAAATGTGGGGAGGAAAGGGGAGCCTCTGAGATCTCTAACATCACTGGAGCATGGTCACGCCACAAAATGGTTCCTATGATAGATTTAGATATTTTTTGAAGGAGTCATTTAATGGTGATAAACATGTATCATGGTACTAGCACCAGACATAAAACATGTCAGTTTTGTGAAGGAAATCATTAAGTATGGGGGTGGGGGAAGACTCCTTAGGTATTCAAATATGAGTCATAAAATAGATTGAGGTCTCCACCTATCAATGGCGAGCCATGTTGGTGTTTACACATATTAACCACTCGACCTCCTAAAGATTTACCTCCTTCATAACCAGGCCACTTTTTGTGATATGGCACTGTGTTACTTTAACTGACAATTGTGCGACGATGTACCCAAATAAACTTTATTATGTCACTCTTTCCCACAAATAGAGCTTCACTCTGCTATGAAACATATCCAATAAAAAAATAAAAAAAATGTAATTTCTTCAAAAATGTAGGCCAATATGTACTCTGCTACATGTTTTTGGTAAAAAAAAAAAAAAACACTATGGTATATTTATTGGTTTACATGAATGTTATAGCATCTACAAACTATGGTATATATTTCTGTAATTTTTTTTATATATATATATGTATTAGTACTGGTGGCGATCAGAGACTTATAGGGAGACTGCGATACTGTGGCGGACAATCGGACACTAACTATCACTTTTGACACTTTACGGGAACCAGTGACACTAATACAGTGATCAGTGCTAAACATATGCACTGTCAATGTACTAATAACACTGTCTGGAAAGAGATTAAACATCTATGGCAATTAAAGGGTTAACTGTGCGCCTAGGCAGTGTTTGTTTTTACTATGTGTGCTGCTTTTACTAGGGGAAGAGATGCATTTTTGTCCCTGCTTTGCAGGAACACAAAATCCATCCCTTGTACATAGGCAGATCTCTGTTCTGAGTCACTGTCCGATGTTCAGCGGATTCTGGTGGACATCAAGTGCCCAGCACCCGCAGATCAGCTTCTGCTGTGAATAATCACAGCAGAAGCTGCCCACCGGCGGTGCGTGTGCGCACATCCCCTAAAGGCAGAAGTGCAGAATCACATACAGTATATATACATGGTCCTGTGTACAGATGCTGCCCTGTAGCAATACAACTGCTATAGGGTGGTCAGCAAGTGGTTAACCAGGGTGTAAACAACATTATTAATCTATTATACTAATATAATATAAAGACCATAGGGGTCTTCTGAAGAATTAATGTGTTTATAGGCCACAGAATTAGATATAGCTGTCAGTATACCTCTTTTTTTTATTTTTTCAGTGAAAAAATATATCAACCTTGTGGGACTTGAAGTCTTTCAATAATGCATTTTTTATTTTTGTAAGGGCCATTCAACCCTCATTAAAAGATCAAATTTAAAAAATTCATGCTGAAAGTACAAAAGTGCTGTATACAGGCGGTCTCCGGGTTACAAGCAAGATAGGGTCTGTAGGTTTGTTCTTAAGTTGAATCTGTTTGTAAGTGGTAACAGGTAAATGTTTTAAGTGTAGTTCCAGCCCAAAAAACTATTTTTAAGCTTTTTGGATAGCATAGGGAAGGGTTAACACCCCTGTAACATTTGTTTTGCTGTCTGTGCTCCTGTTCAGAAGATTTCCCCTCACTTCCTGTCTCAATGACAATTGGATTTTGAAAATGGTGGGTTGTTGTGGAAACAAGCCTTGGTGATAAAGCACCAGTGGAGGTACCTTTTTCCCATAATAACTCGTACAGGAGTGAATTACCTTTCCTAGGGGTAGATTTCCTCTCACTTCCTGTTATCTATCTCCGTTTGTAAGTAGGAGTCCTTTGTAAGTCAGATGTTTGTAACTAGAGGACTGCCTGTACTGTTGCATTAAAAGCATTATTATAGAAGACATACCCTTGGAGTGGTGATCGGTTGTATGACTGTCGGGGAAATAGTGGCCAGCACATGTGCACTAGGATTTGCGTGATGCAAACGCATATGCGCATGCATGCACAGTTGCCCCCTGGCCCTTTAACATTGGCACCAATTGGCATATATAAGGATGAAAATTGTATTAGGGCCTGTTCTGTCTGATCTGCAGTCTCTCCGTGTATATTGTATCCTGTGTTCTGTGCCTATCCTTGATCTTGTTGACCCGGCTTTTCCTGACTATCCTGATTATCTCCAAACCTGACCCCGGCTTGTCTTTGACTCTGATTCTGCTATTCTGTTTGATCTCCTGATGCCAAACCTCTGCCTGAACTTTGACTATTCTTTGCCTAACATCTTTCTGTATCTGCCTTCCAGTGTATGACCCTGGCTTGTCTGACTCTGCACTAGTCTTCTCAATCCCCTAGCCTGCATCCACAGTTCACCTGCATCCACAGCACCTGGCACCTGCCTCATTCCTGCATCTGCAGCACACCTGCATCCGCAGCACCTGGCATCGGCATCATCTCTGCATCCAAGTCAACCAGCACCTGCTGCTCCTGCAGATACCTGCCTCTCTAATAACAGAGAACACTGCAGGCACTCCTACCCCACTGCTCTCTCGCAGTCGCTGTTGCAACCTCAGTGGTCCTTGAACCAGGGCTGTATGAGAGGCCTTCCTCTGCTCATCAGGCTCTATCTGAAGGTACATGACAATGACAAAGCAGTAAAAGTTGCAGAGCAAGCAAGTTATGGAAGGCAACACAAGAGAATCTTGAATCCTGACAACATTGATGAGTGAGATAAAATAGTTGGGCTATAAGAATAGATTTTAACTAGCTCAATCAAAACAGCTGTTCAGAAGAAATACATATTCTGTAAAAAAAAATATGGTATCTAACCAATCATTTGTGTTTTTTTCTTTGCAGGCTATAAATACTACAACACTTTTTAATGACACCGGGTTTTGCTATGTAAGTCATAGAACTTGATACACAATGTAGTTACAGGAAACCACCAATCAGCAGTTACTAATTTTTATGTACAATGATATACTTTCTGGCCCCATTCGCACCTGCTGTATGTGAAAGTACTATTTTAAGTTTTAATGTGTATCTTTTGTATGTTTTTGTGTGCCCATTGGCTTCAATTGACCCTTAAAGTACAACTAAAGGCACATTTTTTTTTTTAAGTTTTGGATAGAGTGGAGAAGGACTAGAGCCCCTGTCAGATTTTATTGCAGTCTGTGTCCCCGTTAAAGAGAGGGGAAATCTTCCAATTGGGACACTAGTTCAGGTGACCTGGGGTTGATAGGGTTGCCACTTTTTCTTCAAGTCAAACCCGAACACTTTAGCGGCGAACAGCAATTTTTTTTTTATACATCTATTTTGCTAATAAATAACATTTCTAATCATATGATGTTAATAACAAGAGTCCCCCTTTACATCAAAGTCCACAGTGTTCCCCTTTTACATCTGAACTCGCAGATTTCCCTTTCACTGTAAGGGGGGACTCTGCAGACTCTGATGTAAGGGATAACTCTGGGGACTCTGACATAAGGGATGCTCTGGGAACCCTGATCTAAGGGGGAACACTGAGATCTCTGATGTAAAGGAGAAGACTCTGATGTAAAGAGGAACACTGTGGCCTCTGCTGTAAAGGGCAACTGTGATATAAGGGTGCTCTGAGAACCCTGATTTACCTTTGTGTACTCACTCAGAGACAGGAGAGAGAAGGGGGAGACTTTAGTCACATACAGGGATGGATGGTGAGCTCACTCACCCCTTGGCAGTCAGCACCTCTCATCCAGATGTATCTGAGGCTGCTGGACTTCAAATTTCTGCCCCCCACTTTCCTTTTCTGAGGCACATCCCTGTGGATTTGAGTGTGGGAAGACACAGAGGGGTAGGGGCCCGAAGGATGAGGTGCAGATCAAGTCCTCTCTCCTCTCCTGTCTGTGTGTGCGTTTGGGGGGGATTGTTAGTGTTGGCTTTGGGCAGCATGAGAGAGTGTGTAACAGACACTCTCAGCTTAGACAACTGCAGCCAGCAACCCTGCTGGGAAGCCATAGTCCAGTCTGAATATGGTGTCCGGGTTTCAGGCAGTCTGAAACCCAGACACATGATTCCAAACCCGAACTGTCCGGGTGAATCCCGGACAGGTGGCAACCCTAGTCCCCAAGGGATTCCGTTAATGTGCAGGGATATACTCTTACTATGGGGGCAGGAAGTGAAGGGAAATCTCCACAGTGGAACCGAGATGGAAAAAATAACATGACAGGGGTTATAACTAGGGATGAGCTTCGAGTTTGAGTCAAACCCATGTTCGACTCGAACATTGCCTATTCGCCTGTTCACCAAACAGCAAACAATTTGGGGTGTTTGCGGCAAATTCGAAAAGCCGTGAGCACCCTGTAAAAGTCTATGGGAGAAATCTAAAGTGCTAATTTTAAAAGCCTATATGCAAGTTATTGTCATAAAAAGTGTTTGGGGACCTGGGTCCTGCCCCAGGGGACATGTATCAATGCAAAAAAAGTTTTAAAAACGGCCGTTTTTTCAGGAGCAGTGATTTTAATAATGCTTAAAGCGAAATAATAAAAGTGTAATATTCCTTTAAATTTCGTACCTGGGGGGTGTGTATAGTATGCATGTAAAGGGGCGCATGTTTCCCGTGCTTAGAACTGTCCCTGCACAAAGTGTAATTTTTGAAGAAAAAAAGCTATTTAAAAGCACTCGCAGCTATAATGAATTGTCGGCTCCCGTAATACAGAGAACAGTCATTGAAAGTCATTGATAAAAAAAAGCGTGGGGTTCCCCCCAAATTCAATTACCAGGCCCTTCAGAGGGGGGCGGGGTCACCCGTACGCCACTGGGGAAGCCCAACTTCCCCCTTGCGTTGCGTCAGAGGGGGGCGGGGTCAGGTGACGAGTGGCCCGGTCCTCCTCTGCTAAGACGGGATTCCCTCAGTGTCTCCATGGAGACAGGATGCACTGCGCCTTGGAAATCACCGGAAGAGATCAGCCATCGCTGGAACCTGGAGAATAGACCACCCATCGCTGGATACCAAGAGTGGATTACCACCGCTGGAATCTTTTTTTATTTTTGGGGGGAACCCTACGCTTTTTTTTTTATCAATGACTTTCAATGACTGTTCTCTGTATTACGGGAGCCGACAATTCATTATAGCCGCGAGTGATTTTAAATAGCTTTTTTTCCTGCAAAAAAAATAAACACTTTGTGCAGGGACAGTTCTAAGCATGGGAAACATGCGCGCCTTTACATGCATACTATACACACCCCCCCAGGTACGACATTTAAAGGAATATTACACTTTTATTGTTTCACTTTAAGCATTATTAAAATCACTGCTCCTGAAAAAACGGACATTTTTAAAACTTTTTTTTGCATTGATACATGTCCCCTGGGGCAGGACCCAGGTCCCCAAACACTTTTTATGACAATAACTTGCATATTAGCCTTTAAAATTAGCACTTTTGATTTTGAACGTTGGAGTCCCATAGACTTTAATAGGGTTCTAAAGTTCACACAAACTTTAGGTCTGTTCGCAGGTTCTGGTGCGAACCGAACAGGGGGGAGTTTGGCTCATCCTAGTTATGACCCTCCTTTGCTCTATCCAAACAGAAAAAAAAACGTTTTTCCTATAGTTCTACTTTAATGACCCCTGTATGGCCAGTTAGTAATAGCGGTTGCTTGATGTACAGTCATGTATGATGATTTTTAGCTCAATATCTACCAGTTTAATGCAGACAAAGTAAAATGATCTGTTGCTTTGAGCTACTGACCATCGCAATATTATTAGGGGTCCAGTCATATTTTTGCTCCACAGTAAAACGTGGTAAAATGTATGCTATACCACAATGTCCTGCAATGCATGGTAATAGCACACTGGGGTGTAATTCAGTGATATTTTGAATGCCACCCAATGCACTGATGCAGTCATAGGCAATATGCTGTGCATTGTGGTACTGTGAAAGGAAAAGATCCATAAGCCGCACACCATGAAGCAGACCCATGTGCATGAAGTGAGATGAATGGCAGTCTCAGCCTGGACTCTAGCCAGTCCACGCCCCTTGAGGCTTAATAATGTGGAATCATGATTAAGCTCCAAGGGGCAAAGCTAAATGTTTTGGGGGCTTGGTCTGGCTGGAATCCGGGCTGAGACTGCCATTCATCTCACTTCATGCACATGGGTCTGCTTCATGATGTGCAGCTTATGGATCTTTTCCTTTGACATTGCTGCAGCTTGGAGCTAGGATGAGCTCCCTGTCCCTGCCTGCACGGTTTCGTTGGACTTTACCTCTCTACCTGAGGGGCATCTAAATTTGATGTTTTTGGGTCACAGTGCATTGTGGTATACTACATTGAAAAATGGGACATTGTGTTAAGGTAACCTGCCAGCCCATTTAAATTAAATGAGCTGCCTTAACATAGAGGGCCTTAATGCTCTATAACACATTAGGGTCACTTCACAAAAACTAAAATGATCGTCATTCTCTTCCTCCCCCGACCTCTAAACTGAAGCTTTTTTTAAGGGACAGAGTACCTTTTTTATGGTACAAGCTTCCACTTCTTTGTTTTCAGCTAAATTACCTCCCTGGCCCAGTCTTCTAAAATAATATCACATATCCCAGGTTCCCTACACCCCTCAATCTCATGCATGTCCAGTAGGGAGCTGGTTGTGAGTCATCAGGAAGTGACAGCTTGCTCCCAAAGCCAAGATGGCAGCACTGAATATCCAAAGCCCTCTGAACAATCGGCTGCAGGGAAATCAGCTCTGGGTGTCTTGTTCTTGCAAGCATCTGATTCTTAACTACTTGTCACCTGTGCTATAGCTGAAAGACGGCTACAGCGTGGGCCTTAATTGCCAGGAGGGTGTCCATGGACGTCCTCCCGAGCAAGCGATGTGTGCGCGTCCCTGCGGGTCGCACGCAGCACGCTCTGTGATCACCAAGTCTGTTAGACTCGGCTGATCACAGATCAGAGTAAGGGGTTCGATCCCGGCCCCTTACCATGTGATCAGCTGGCAGCCAATGACGGCTGATCACGTGATGTAAACAGAAGATTAGTAATCTGTATCACCTGCTTCTGTCAGAGGAACATCTGTCCCTCACACAGAAAGCCACATCTGCATTTTCTGTGCCCACCAGTGTCAGCTGCCAGTGCCTACTGTGCCACCTACCAGTGCCACCTATCAGTACCCACCAGTGCCACCTACCAGTGCCACCAATCAGTACCTACCATAGCCTACTAACAAATTATTACATTTCAACAGGCTGTCTTATCCCATCTAAGTCGGGATTCTACAAGCCGTTGGGGGAAGCCCCGGCGATTAGATCGCACAGTGTCACATGCGCCAATTCCATAATCAAAAATGCGACTAAAATGTGGCACGCTTTTGTAATAATTGTCCACTTACAAGTGTACCCGTTCCGGATAAGGGTGACACCAAGTCCCACACAATCTTACTAGTGCTCCCTATGTAGTCTAGGCAGTTCTCGGGCTCCATGTGACTATCTCTTCCCTCATAAACCATGAAAATATATGTACTGTATAGCCTGTTGCCCTGTCACAGAGCTTATACATATTGACCTCATATCTGGCACGCTTGTTGGGAAGATACTGTGTGATAGACAAGCAGCCAGAAAACGTAATCAGGGACTCATCAACGCAGACAACTTGATCAGCAGTAGACAAGGCAGCAAACTGTTGGTTGAAGTGGTTTACGAGGGGCCGAATTTTGTGGAGCCGATCAAATCCAGAGTCACCCCCCGAGGACGACAGAGTTCATTGTCATTAAACCCATGCATGAACCGCAAGATCTGCTTGTATCATGTCCCGGTCATAGAGGCAGAGAACACGGGCATATGGTGAATTGGGTCAGTGGACCAATATGAACGCAACTCACTTTTTTTAACTATGCCCATGAGGAGGGATAGGCCCAGGAAGGTCTTAAATTCGGAAACCGTAGTAGGTTTCCAATCTCTGGCAAGGTTCAACTGGGGATTAGCCGCAATGAATTGACCAGCATGCAAATTGCTTTGGTCCACAATAGATTTATAGAGCTTTTCCATGAAAAACAGCGAATAAAAATCAAGTGATGTAAAATCAACTGTTTACACCTGAATTCTGGGTTGGCCAGTGAATGGGGGAAGTACTGGCACTGCAGAAGTGGTGGGCAAATGCAGCAGGAAGGGCACTATGGGCTCGACAGTGTTTTTTTGGGAGCAGTGATTTTTTTAATGCTTAAAGTGAAACAA
Source organism: Lithobates sylvaticus (assembly GCA_028564925.1). Lineage (NCBI taxonomy): Eukaryota > Metazoa > Chordata > Amphibia > Anura > Ranidae > Lithobates > Lithobates sylvaticus. The sequence goes on from CM053029.1 coordinate 476,887,552, forward strand.
TAAAAATTAAATATTCCTTTAAATATAGTGCCTGGTGGGTGTCTATAGTATGCCGGTAAAGTAGCGCATTTTTCCCGTGTTTAGAACAGTACCACAGCAAAATGAGATTTCTAAAGGAAAAATTGTCATGTAAAATGGATCTCGGCTGTAATGTATTGTCGGGTCTCGGCAATATAGATACAGATAATTTAAAAAAAGAGCATGGGACCCCCCCCCCCATTACCAGGCCATTTGGGTCTGGTATGAATAATAAGGGGAACCCCGAATCAAAATTTAAAAAAAAAATAGCGTGGGGGTCCCCTAAAATCCATACCAAGCCTTTTGGGTCTGATATGGAAATTAAGAGGAACCCTGCGCCAAATTTAAAAAGAATGGCGTAGGGGTTCCCCCCAAAATCCATACCAGACCCTTCTGTCTCAACGTCCTACCTCTGAGAGCGCTATGCATCCTTGTGGCTACTTTTCCAAGAAATTGACACCTGTGGAGTGCAATTACGAGATTGGTGACAGAGAGCTGTTGGCGATCATTTTAGCCCTGAAAGAATGGAGACATCTTCTCGAAGTACCACTGTGGCAGTTCTCATTCTTACTGACCATAAGAATCTTACATTCTTGTCTGAGGCTAAATGCCTCTCTCCCAGAAGGGTGCGATGGGCTCTTTTCTTGTCTAGTTTCAATTACATTGTCTCATTCTTACCCGGTACTAAGAATGTAAGGGCTGACGCCTTGTCACAACAATTTTCCTCCACTTCCAAGTTGGCGTCGGTTCTGGTTCCTGTGATTCCTCTTGAATGTATTCTGGCTATGGTTCGCACCAGTCTCACTTCTCCTTTGGGTGACAAAATTCTTGCTGCTCAGGTCCATGCTCCGCCTGAGAAACCTTGTGACCGCTGCTTTGTCCCAGAGAGTCTCCGTACTGCCGTGCTCCAAACTTACCATTCTCCCAAGGCAGCTGGCCACCCTGGGAAGAATCAACTAGTTTGGGCCATTTCCCAACAATTCTGGGGGCCTAGTCTACGTGCTTATGTAACTGCCTTTGTAGCTGCCTATTCCATGTGTGCTCAGAGTAAGACTCCACGACACCCTCCTACAACCCGTACTCAATGGAGAGAGGCCCTGGACCCACCTGTCTATGGATTTCATTGTGGAGTTACCCAACTCCCAAGACAACACTGTTATCCTTATGGTGGTTGACTGGTTCTCAAAGATGTCATTGTATTCCACTTGAAAGTTGCCCAGTTCTAAGGAACTGGTGGTCCTCCTAGGGGGAGGGGTCGTTAAAGAGGGGGTACTGTCAGAGCTGGGCTCAGCCCTTCCTTCTCTGAGCTGCCCGCTCAGCTGTCAGCTAATTGCCAACTCCCATCTCTCTCCACAGTTATCCAGCTGTTGATGATCCTGTTTGTCAGTCCTGCCTACTTAAGCAGTCCAGTCCAGAGGAGCTCTGCCTTGCCTACGAAGTAAGTTAATGCCGCCCGATGGACCAAAAAAAAGGCCGCAACCGACCCGCCTCCATGGGAGGCTCCCGCCATCTGGCGCGTCTTCGCTGTGACAGCTCTTATATAACTGAGGGTGGGGCCCCCCGGTTATCCCGCCCCCCTCGGGCACACAGGGGCTTCCCAGTGTCACCAAGTGGCCCCGCCCCCCTCTGACGCCACGGGGAAGCCATGGGGAAGCCCCCGTGCATCAGAGGGGGGCGGTGTGTTCTTACTTTGTGGGACATTTTTATTTTTTTTATTTTTTAATAAAGGACTTGTCTCAAGCTGTCTCTTGTCTTTTTTACCATTTTGACACTTTTTTTATGAAATGGTAGGGGTACATTTGTATCCCGTTACCAATTCATACAGGGCGGAGGCTGGGATCTGGGGGTCCCCTTGTTAAAGGGGGCTTCTAGATTCCGATAAGCCCCCTGCCCGCAGACCCCCACAACCACTGGGCAAAGCACCCTCCCCATGTTGAGGGCATGTGACCTGGTACGGTTCAGGAGGGGGGGCGCTCTCTCATCCCCCCTCCTTTCCTGCGGCCTGCCAGGTTGCATGCTCAAATAAAGGTCTGGTATGGATTTTGGGGGGGGGGGGCTATGCTATTTTTTAAAAATGTTGGTACAGGGTTCCCCTTAAAATGCATACCAGCCCCCTAAGGTCTGGTATGGATTTTGGGGGGACCCCTACATCATTTTTTTTTATTTGGCGCAGGGTTCCCCTTAATTTCCATATCAGACCCGTAGGGCCTGGTATGGATTTTAGGGGGACCCCCACACAATTTTTTTTTAATTTTGATTCGGAGTTCTGCTTATTATTCATACCAAACCCAAAGGGCCTGGTAATGGAGGAGGGGGGATCTCATTCAATTATCTGTATCTATATTGCCAAGACCCGACAATACATTACAGCCGCGATCAGTTTTAATTGACAATTTTTCCTTTAGAAATGTAATTTTGCTGTGGTACTGTTCTAAACACGGGAAAAATGCGCCATTTTACAGGCATACTATAGACATCCCCCCATGCACAATATTTAAAGGAATATCATATTTTTATTGTTTCACTTTAACCATTAAAAAAATCACTGCCCCTGAAAAAACTTCTGTTTTAAAAAAAATTATTTGCATTGATACATGTCCCCTGGGGCAGGACCTAGGACCCCAAACACTTTTTACGACAATAACTTGTATATAAGCCTAGCACTTTTGATTATTCATGTTTGTGTCCCATAGACGTTAACGGTGTTCGTGTGTTCTGCCAACTTTTTAGCCTGTTCATATGTTCTGCTGCGAACCAAACAGGAGGGTGTTTGGCTCATCCCTAGTGGTTAAGTTTCTGCACATCTACGACTCATGAACTGCAATGGTTTGGAGGATAAAATAGACTTTGTATTCTACAGTTCTTTGAGTTCTACAGTGTTGCAGTTGCTGTGCTGCAGCTGTGATCTGATCACCGGATGTCTAATGCCCGTACACACGAGCGGAATTTCCGTCAGAAAAATCTTGGATGTTTTTTCCAAAGGAATTCCGCTCAAGCTTGGCATGCATACACAAGGTCACACAAAAGTTCTCTGAGCTTTCGACCGTCAAGAACATGGTGACGTACAACACTACGATGAGCCGGGAAAATTAAGTTCAATGCTTCCGAGCATGCGTCAAATTGTTTCTGAGCATGCGTAGGAATTTTGCGCGTTGGAATTGGTACAGACGATCGGAATTTCGGATCAGAACTTTTTCCGACTGAAAAATAGAAAACCTGCTCTCAATCTTTTGCTGGCAGGAATTCCGCCAGCAAAAGTCTGATGGAGCATACACACGGTCGGAATTTCCAACCAAAAGCTCACATCAGACTTTTGATGGCGGAATTTCCGCTCGTGTACGGGTCATAAGACTCTGCTGTCCATCCCCAGATACGGGGCCTTTGACAAGCTTCTATGCTTCTAAACTCTTGGAAAGGAAAGATTAATGTTCATATTTTCTCTTGTGCTTTCAAATTCATGAAAGAGAAAGTTTGGTGTTCTTTTGTTAGTCCAACACTTAGTTTTTATATTTTAGAATTTTGAATCATTTTATACTTTTCAGCTCTAACATAGCCAAATTAGATTTCTCTTCAGGTAAATCTGACAGAAAAAGTAGGTATCTACACTTTGGATCCTTTATCTCTCATTTAAGATAACATTTCCTGGGGTGTGTGTGTGTATGGGGTAAGAATGTAAAATAGTCAGGTGCTTTCTCTCCACTGTTGATATGTTGCCTTTATGTACAGTTGGGGGCATTATTATATTTGTGAGCCAAGGAGTAGAGTGATAGGCAAATTGCATATTACATACACTATTGGGGTGGAGGAACTTGACTGCCTGCACAAAGTCATGACCTCAACCCGATAAAACACCTTTGGGATGAATTAGAGCCGAGACTGCGAGCCAGACCTTCTCATCCACATAAGTACCTGACCTCACAAATGCGCTTCTGGAAAAATGGTCAAACATTCCCATAGACACACTCCTAAACCTTGTCTCACAATAATTAAGAATGCCTCTGAGCCTTGGTTAGGGGGCCATACAAGAACAAAGTCTGGTTACCTTAGCTGACTTCTTGCTATAGGAATGTCACTGCAAAAGTCCTAGAAAAGGTCACATTGTTGCTTGCAGTGGGGGTTGGCCATTCCTTACACACAAGTCCTACATAATACAGCTAGAACTTGCTAGAACTATCTCACCTCAGAGCTGCCATCAGGCATGCATCTGATCCTGATCCTCTGCGCCATGCCATATAATGGGAGGGACCCATGGCGGAAACAACATCTTTAGTTCAGTATTGTTGTTATATTTTCTTTATCTGTATCTGTCATTACTTTTATTAAATGCTATGCGCATATGCATTTGTTTGATCTTCCTCTGCACATATTGAATACAACCCCAAAAATGTAAACTATTAAGTATTTGTGATAAAATAAAATAAAAATCTGACTGGTTACTATGCACAGCTACAACAGATTTTGCATGCTCCGGTTTTAGTAAATCCCCCTCAAAATGCAAAAAATTGCAGCATTGTATGAATGGGACAAAATTCAATGTACATAGGATACAAACTCTGTGGTTTAAATGTATGAATGAGGAAAAATACAGCATTATGGCCCCAAGATGGCACTGGGGAGCATACTGATTACCTATGATAGTCAGCACCATCTAGTGGCCATAATAAGGTATGCAGCTATGCCAATTTATATACATACACCCTTTAAATTGATTCAAAAAGCATCTACATGCAGAGAGATTTAAAATATCTGAGTTTGTAACAGCATGCACAGCAGAAAGAGGAAAAAAGTGAAAGCATGCTGACTTAGCACATCATTCCTAATGAGTGAGACATTAAGTTAATGGAAGTCATTTATCAAATAGTGAAAATGCATAAATTGCCATAATTTAAAAGAAACTTGTGCTGAAGTAAATATGTAGGCTACCATGGCTGGTCTCTTGCTTTAACACATCTAGTTCCCCTGCTGTTAAGTGCCCCAATGGCTTTAACAATATGCAGTTTAGACGTTATAGCTTCATCCTGGCTACTCTTGCTACATGCTTGTTTCAGTGCCAGTGACTCTACCTATTAAGTCCAGAAACTGCTAGAAGGAGTTCTGCAATGGCAACTTCCATCCTTTAAATAGACTCTATGACTAAGAAGAGGGACAAATAGCCTCCCAAACTATACCTTTCTGTTGGGGAGCTCCTGATGTTGAGTGCATGTTCTTTGGATGTTGGAAACAATGGAGTCAATAAACAATCAATAACATTTTGAAAATAAGCAGTCTAATAGTTTAGCTTTACCATGTGGTATGAGCAGGATTTTTTTGCAGCTGGAACTTGGTGGAAGTTCCACCATCTCTGGCTCAGGCCCTCTGCTCCCTGCCTACCACTACAGTGTGCGGGGAGGTAATAGAGTCAGTTGGGTGCTTCAGCATAATACAGCAACAAAAGTAAGAAAGTTAGCAATGTCAGTTTCAAGATTTCCATCTTGATAGGTTCTCTTTAAGCCCACATGATAGAAATGTCAGAAATCTAACATTTAGATGTTCTTAGTTTCTTAGCTGTCAGTCTTCACTGGCCTGTAATGAACATGCATCACTGGTTGGATGCCTGTTCCAGGTCAACGATGAGATCATTACTTTCAATCACATTCAGTTATGCTTGCACAGTTACAATGTGCACTTAAATTTAAATGGTACAAACCTTATTCTGAATCAATGTTCCTTTTACATTCGTGCTCTGCACCCAGAAGTCTTGATATATTAGTCAACAAATTATGAATAATAGCTCCTATGGGCTGTATTGTTTGCACTACAATAAAATGGTTGTAAGGGCCGGAGTCACACGTTTGCTATGTGTTGCACTATAGTAGCATGCAGCTTAATGTCCAAGTTATGATAATACATCAAAGAATCTTGCAAAGAGCCCCCCTAAAATTGTCACTGCTTTGTGCTATTACTCCTTTAAATGTATTATTGCACTCAAGTCAGAAGTATGAGATATGTTTCTATAAAGAAGAAGGAAGTCTTGTTTTAGTGTGTGCTAACCACAAAACTAGCATCTGGGTCAAGTAATGTGATAGCCTGTGAACTGTTATAAAAACTGTCTGTACATTGTCAGGCAAGAATATGCTATGAATAAATGTATGAACGATTTGGGATGGTCTCTACAAACAGTATTCATAAGTAAATAGAATCCATTAAACATTGTACCATCATCTAGGAATTTGTTAGAGATAAAGGGTATTGGGAGGCTGGTCCCCAGCCAGGTGCTCACCAAAAGAGGGCTAGGGGGCAATTGGACTATCTCGGTACAATACACTAAAGGTACTCTTCAGATATACAAACAATCGTGTAAAAAGGTATACAAAAGTTTATTGGTACACAACACATGACAAAAGATCAATAATAAATAAAAATAGGTGACGGTCCATTTGTATCACCAAGATAATACTCCCCTAATGGGGAATATCACAGTGGGATAGTTGGTCATGGACAGTATTTCTACTAGTTTCACAGACTAGGCTGCTTCATCAGGAAGTATATCTGCAATTTAATTAGCACATGATCAAAAGCAATGCATTTAATCACATACTAAAAAAAACAATGTTTCACACAATATATGAATTTGAACAATATACATCTCATATATGGGGACAGATAGATGACGCGTACCCGAGTCCCAGTATACACAAGGTACAAGTCGTCGCCAGTAGGAGGTCTTCCGCGGCAACCGGGGGAGACTACAAATCAACAGGCTGGAATCTAAGTAACATAAGATGTATGGGATGGGTAAACCATGGACTAGAACATGTGAAGAAGAGAGAAAATGTGAACAGGGGTGGGGGGGGAATGGGAATAAATGGGGGTGAAAGGGTTGGGGTTGTGGTTAAACCGGAATTAAATGCTTAAGTGAGGGGTGCCAAGTGAACTAACAATGACCAAAAGGATCAATCAAAATCAATGGTGAATAGGGGGAAGGGGAGGGGGAAAAAGAAGAGGAAGAACAAGAGGGAAGGGGGAAAGGGGAAAAGGGGAAAGGGGGGAGAGAAAGGGGGTAGAGGGGGGAAAGGGGGGAAAAGGAAAAGAGACAAAGAAATGTGACATTTCTTTGTCTCCTTTCCTTTTTTTCCCTCCCCTCCCCCATTTCTCCCCCCCCCCCTCTTTCCTCTTCTTCTTCCTCTTCTTTTTTCCCTCCCCTTCCTCGCCATATTTTTTTTGTATGTGATTAAATGCATTGTTTCTAGTAAAGTAAAGACAAGTGTGTCTTGCCTACAGTCATGCATGGTGGTGGGAGTGTCATAGTCTGGGGCTCAGGGCAGTATTCCAACATGACGACCCCAAGCACACCTCCAAGACAAACACTGCCTTGCTAAAGAAGCGGAGGGTAAAGATGATGGACTGGCCAAGCATGTCTCCAGACCTAAACCCTATTGAGCATCTATGGGGCATCCTCAAACGGAAGGTGAAGGAGCGCAAGGTCTCTAACATCCACCAGCACCGTGATGTCATCATGGAGGAGTGGAAGAGAACTCCAGTGGCAACCTGTGAAGCTCTGGTGAACTCCATGCCCAAGAGGGTTAAGGCAGTGCTGGAAAATAATGGTGGCCACACAAAATATTGACACTTTAGGCCCATTTTGGACATTTTCACTTAGGGATGTACTCACTTTTGTTGCCAGCAGTTTAGACAGTAATGGCTGTGTGTTGAGTTATTTTGAGGGGACAGCAAATTCACACTGTTATACAAGCTGTACACTTACTATTTTACATTGTAGCAAAGTGTAATTTCTTCAGTGTTGTCACATGAAAAGATATAATAAAATATTTACAAAAATGTGAGGGGCGTACTCACTTTTGTGAGATACTGTATATATATACAGTGGTGTGAAAAAGTGTTTGCCCCCTTCCTCATTTCCTGTTCCTTTGCATGTTTGTCACACTTAAGTGTTTCGGAACATCAAACCAATTTAAACAATAGTCAAGGACAACACAAGTAAACACAAAATGCAATTTGTAAAGGAAGGTGTTTATTATTAAAGGTGAAAAAAAATCCAAACCATCATGGCCCTGTGTGAAAAAGTGATCGCCCCCTAAACCTAATAACTGGTTGGGCCACCCTTAGCAGCAACAACTGCAACCAAGCGTTTGCGATAACGTGTAATGAGGCTTTTACAGCGTCCTGGAGGAATTTTGGCCCACTCATCTTTGCAGAATAGTCCTAATTCAGTTACATTAGAGGGTTTTTCGAGCATGAACGGCCTTTTTAAGGTCATACCACAACATCTCAATAGGATTCAGGTCAGGACTTTGGCTAGGCCACTCCAAAGTCTTCATTTTGTTTTTCTTCAGCCATTCGGTGGTGGACTTGCTGGTGTGTTTAGGATCATTGTCCTGCTGCAGAACCCAAGTTCGTTTCAGCTTGAGTACACGAACAGATGGTCGGACATTCTCCTTCAGGATCTCTTGGTAGACAGCAGAATTCATAGTTCCTTTTATCACGGCAAGTCTTCCAGGTCCTGAAGCAGCAAAACAGCCCCAGACCATCAAACTACCACCACCATATTTTACTGTTGGTATAATGTTCTTTTTCTGAAATGCAGTGTTCCTTCTACGCCAGATATACTTGGACACACACCTTCCAAAGAGTTCCACTTTTGTCTCATCGGTCCACAGAATGTTGTCCCAAAAGTCTTGGGGATCATCAAGATGTGTTGTGGAGAAATTGAGACGAGCTTTGATGTTCTTTTTGCTCAGCAGTGGTTTTCTCCTTGGAACTCTGCCATGCAGGCCATTTTTGCCCAGTCTTTTCCTGATGGTGGAGGCATGAACGCTGACCTTAACTGAGGCAAGTGAGGCCTGCAGTTCCTTGGACGTTGTTGTGGGGTCTTTTGTGACCTCTTGGATGAGTCGTCGCTGCGCTCTTGGGGTAATTTTGGGCGGCCGGCCACTCCTGGGAAGGTTCACCACTGTTCCATGTCTTCGCCATTTGTGGATAATGGCTCTCACTGTGGTTCGCTGGATTCCCAAAGCTTTGGAAATGGCTTTATAACCCTTTCCAGACTGATAGATCTCAATTACTTTCTTTCTCAATTGTTCCTGAATTTCTTTGGGTCTCGGCATGATGTGTAGCTTTTAAGGATCTTCTGGTGGACCTTACTGTGTCAAGCAGCTCCTATTTAAGTGATGCCTTGATTGTGAACAGGTGTGGCAATAATCAGGCCTGGGTGTGGCTAGAGAAATTGAACTCAGGTGTGGACAACCACAGTTATAGTATGTTTTAACAAGGGGGGCAATCACTTTTTCACACAGGGCCATGATGGTTTGGATTTTTTTTCACCTTTAATAATAAACACCTTCATTTACAAATTGCATTTTGTGTTTACTTGTGTTGTCCTTGACTATTGTTTAAATTGGTTTGATGTTCCGAAACACTTAAGTGTGACAAACATGCAAATGAACAGGAAATGAGGAAGGGGGCAAACACTTTTTCACACCACTGTATATATATATATATATATATATATATATATACAGTGGAACCTTGGATTACGAGCATAATCCGTTCCAGGAGAATGCTTTTTATCCAAAGCACTCGCATATCAAAGCAAGTTTCCCCATAGAAGTGAATGGAAACAAAGACATTTCGTTCCACATTGACTTCTATTGCATGCAATACTACATGTGGCTAGATGTGGGGGGGGGTGGAGAGACTCGGAGACCATTCAGATGCACTCGGAAACCTTCGGAAAGGTTCAGTATTTCTGAGTGTTTCCGAGTATTTACAAGTGTTTCCGAGTATTTATGAGTGTCACCGGTGCCCCCGCAACCTCTGCCCAAATGTGGTACTGCACACTGCAGGGGCTTGAATCCTGCTTGTTTTGTGAGCCAACACTCGCCAACACTCACAAACCTAAAAAAATAATAGCTTGTATTGTGAATCGCTCGTTAACCGCGTTACTCACAATCCGAGGTTCCACTGTATATATATATATATATATATATATATATATATATTTTTTTTTTTTTTTTTTTCTTTTATAAATACACACGTTTTGCCTTTCATTAATATTTTAAACTGAATTGGTTGCTTTACAAGGTAAAATTTCACATATACTTTAGGTTTTGAAATGTCATTCCAGAATGTTTTTTAACATGCATTTAAAGCTGACCAATATCACAAACCCATATTTTTAAAACAAATTTAATAATTTTGTTCCATCTGCTCACATCTTGGTAGTGTTAGGATAAAATATTGAATTATAATTCTGCCTGGATTTGGATGGATGTGTTGCCGTTTGCTGCGCCCTCTGTGACAGCTATCAATTAGTGTAGATGTACTTGTTCCATAGCATGTACTGTACTGTACTGTACATCTAGGCGACACATGTTTGTGTTTCTTTATTTTAAAATATATTATCCATCACAATTTGCCACTAATTCTGGTGCTAGCTATGACACATAATTCAATATTGTGAGCTCTTAGTGACTTTTTTTTATTTTTTTGCCTTTCTGGCTTAACTGGGATACAATTAAGCCAAATGCCTAATTGTGTCCCAAATGGGACCATGGGCAAAAACCAAGGAGGGGCTCAGATTTTTGAAATATTGGATCACCTTCACACACTCAAGCAAATCATGTCTTCTACCTTTAGATAGAACAGGTAAGAGGTTAGAACTTCTGTCAGGTTTTTGTTAGTTCTCGTGTCCTCACTCTTATCTGGGAGGGTAAGTGACAGGGAATGTAAAATGTTACAGTTGCCACCAGAACTGGAGTAAAGTGGGTGTAAACAATAGAAACATTTTTCTTTCAGTGACACCTGACAAAGGTGGAATTTTTCCTCATTTGGATGATATTTTCTCTTACTTCCTAAATAAATCCACATGTTCGCCAGCAGACCATGGGTTCCTGTGTGGCTCCGAAATCTTGCCCTTATCCTGTTGTGATGTGATCTTTCTACAATAAAAGATCTTGACTGCAATTCAAGATCCATGGTGTGCTGGTGAACATGTGTATTTATCTGTGATATATCCAGTGTCCAGCTGGTGATTGCTGCAGCACCCACTACAGATGAGCCTTTAATCCAGGAATGTGTGCAATGAGAATATGAACAATTTTCCATTTACTTCCTGTCTTGCCCCTGGGGAAAAGAAGTAGCAGAGACAGAGGTACTAGACCTCCTCTATTCTATCCAAAATGTTTAAAAGAGTATTGTGTGGTCTAATGTTATATTTTAAATATGCTAAGGTACTCTCACTCTGTTGGTATGAATTTATTGTGACAAGAAGTCATAGTTTAGGTATCATGGCAATAATCTTGACTTTGTAAACATGGCTCGGAGCTTATTTATGATATAGTACTGTAAATGCACTATATTATTCCCACATTGGGACCTCATTATGATTTTTTTGCCCATGACACCACAATGGAAAGTACCAAATTTGCCTAAAGTATTGAGTGGAAATGTCTCTAGGATTGAAATGCTTTAATATGTCCATTTAAATGACATGCTCAACTTGCTATTCTTTTAAAAAGAAATATTATAGTGTACCATATGCATATAGGGAATGTGAAACATAGACTTGCTGTAAATTATTGCTTCTCAGTCGTATGTAACCTTTCTAGTGTGGCATATTGTGTCTGTGCAATATTTCTGCTGTTTTCCATTTTTATGAAATAATAAAGTGATGAATGTATCTTTCTGCAGCCCATTTTGACCCATATCACTCAGTGCATAATGCCTATTGTCATTTTTATTGCAGTTTGATGAATGAAAACATATCATGCTCAGTAGTTGCCTGGTAACAAACACATCTTTCAGATTCAAAGCAAAATGAAAATTATAAAAAAACTGATTTGAATGCTACCGGGGCATAGCTAAATGAATGAACACACATGATTAAGACCAATAACAAAATAATACACATTGTAATAAATAAATAAATTATAACATTTGGGGCTGACTTACTGAATGCTAAAGTAGGACATTTGGAGATGTCAGGTACACGTGGACTGGGTTTAGAATGAATTTAGCCAGTTATAACAGCTTTATCATATTCTAATGAAGTGCAAGCAAAAACAATTGAAGCTTGGGATTTCAATATTGTAATAAAGTATAGTGAATAATCCTTTTAGATACTGTTATTGTATCCATGTATCCATTTATTAATGTTCATGCTATTCACAATTGTATTTCATTCTCTTCAAATAATCAAAACAAAAGCCTCTACTATTACACTGTTTCTTTTTTCTTTATTAAATGGGACTGTATAATGGCTGTGTACATATTTTCTTTTCTTTCTTTATTATGGTTATCCCTTAAAAAATAAACATTTTTAAAATATTTTTTATTTTTATTTTATTCTAGTCAGGTAAATAAGAAGTCTTGCATAGTAATAGTAGTAATAGTTTGTATTTTTGGCCAGCTGATTTTCATATGACAAGCTGTTATCACCTTACAGCTTGGTAAAAAGCCTGTTTAATAAAGTGATCAGTAGCTCAAGCTAAATTTTCACACAACTGGATGAGTCATTGTGGCTGCATGTTAGCCAGTTAACTAGCTTTTTTAAGTATTAAAGCACAGCAAAGAAAGCCTCCATATTTCTCTCATTGTAGGTTTTCTTTAATATCATCCACTAAATGTTTTGGTTTGGAAATAGTTTTTCAGATTTAAATTTTACTGTAGTCAGATCTATGTTGCTTTACAAAGATTTTTATTGACTTTCAAATTGTGTAACATAAATGTACAGATCATTATATTCATGACAGAACAACATGGACAAAAGGGAACTAAAAAAAAAAATATCTGAAGTGGATATATGAGATCATTGGGTGAAAAAATGGTACATACGACAGTATTGTCAACTGAACAAAATCACATACAAGTCCTAGAGTCGACATTTCAAAAGGCAGGCAAGTAAACATGGGTGATGGATGAAGATAACAACCTTGCTAAGGGAGCCCAAGAGAGAACACTGAGTGAAAAAAGAGAAAAAATAGGAAGCAATCACCTGAATCATGGTAGCCATAAGTTAAGGAACAGTTAGCGCCAAGCCTTTGCAAGAGTCTGCCAAACTCCACCAACTTCCTTTGGGTTTTTGTCATAAACTGGATTGTCTTATGGAGCAGAGTTTTGCAGGTGTTGTGCACTAAGGATCTAATCATAGAGTAGACCCAGGTCTAGAAACGCAGAGCCTTTGGGCATGACCACGAGGTCATGCCCAAAGGGTGCCTTGTTCCCGACATCTACAAAAACACATGGGAGATTTTGAAGGAATGAATTTGGCTATCCACATGAGCCAGGATCATATACCATTAAGAGACTAACTTAGAGGCATTCTCCTGGGCAAAAATATTCTGGGAACATTTAGATGAGTCCAATCGGACTGGTCCAGAGTTCTACCGAGATTGACCTCCCGATATGAGTCAGACACTAGACCCTTCACCAGAGGGTCTTTGCAACACAGGTTTTAAAACGTCGTCAAGCATATGGGGGAATCTAGATTGTTTCGAAGAAGAGAGTGAACAAGATGGCGGATTTGAGTGTATCTGAAGATCTTAGGAGCTTGAAGTTGCCAGTGTTCCTGTAGATATGCAAAAGACTTGATACCATCAAGCACCAAAAATTCATATACATATTTAATTACTTTATCCCACCACCACCAGAAGGCTGCCAGGTTATCATAAGCAGGGAGAAATTGAGGGGTGTTTAGGATGCTGAAAGAGGCAAGCGGAATGAGATCAAGTGGGAGTCCCATAAGCTCAGAGAGTGTCTCAAGAATGGATCAGAGACGGCAGGCCTACAACAAGGTGAGGTCAAGAGGAGGTTGTAAATAGAAAAGGGCAAGCATTCCATGATTGCCAAATGGGCCCAAATTGGCATCTTAGTGGTATCATGTAAAGAAACCAGGGGCGCAATGTGCGCAGTGACATAATAGAATTTAAGGTGGGGTACAGCCATGCCTCCAGGTACCCTTTGTCAGTACAGTACTGAAGTAGACAGTCTCAGTCTGTGATGCAGCCAGATAAAGCATAGCATCTTATGCATAATATATGACTCGGGATGGGGATCGGCAGTATCCAAAAGTAGTAAAGGAACTCAGATATATAAGTATGTAATGCGGAGAGCATAATTTCTGCCAAACCAGAAAACTTGCAGGGAGGCCCACAACAATAGGAGGTCCAAAAGGTGTCTGAACAAAGGGGGGTAGTTTGCCCTATATAGAGATCGTCGTATGAGGCGGTAAGATGGAGCCCAAGGTATGGCAGGAAAGCTAGCCAAGACAAAAGGCGATTAATTCATGGCTTTAGATTTATTTTCATTAATGTGAAGCTGAGAGATGGTCCCAAAATCTGAAAGGAGCACAAAACGTTTGTCAAAGAGGTATGAGGTGAGGAAACATAAGAATGTCGTCAGCGAACAACAGTATTTTATAGATCACCCCACAACCTTGGATGTCTGGATGTGGGCATGAATGGCCACCGCCAGGGGCTCTAACACCAACACAAATAAGATAGGAGACAGCGGGCATCCTGGCCTCATGCCCCTGCAAACCGGAAAGGAGCCAGAAGCATAGCCTGCATACTTAAGTAAGGCGGACAGGATCGTATAAAGAGGCAAGTTTCAAGAAAGGAATGTGTTGTTGAAGCCCCACTACCAAAGAGTGAAAAACATGTAATCCTATAATATGGAATTGAACACCTTACGGGCGCCGAGAGATAACAACATGGCAGGGTTGGGGTGGGTTTTAGCAAGAGTAATTAGCTGTACTGCACCCCGAAGAGGGACGAATCCGACTTGGTCCATATGGATCAGCCAGCCTATGAAAGAGTTCAATCTTGTTGCAAGAATCTTGGCCAGGATCCTAACATCAATATTTATTAATGAGATGGGGTGATCATTGAATCAGGTATGAGGATCAATATCAGGTTTTGAAATCATAACAACCATCTCCTTTAAAGACTCACAGGAGAGGGGCTGGGGGGAAGGGGGGGGCTGAAGAGAATAAAACAGAGAAACAGACAAGTGAATGCGGAGAAGAAGGAATTAACATGCCGGAAGGCACTGTAGGAACACATCCGTTTGGAGCACAGAGAGGACATCCATGCAGGGAGGTGATAAGTATCAATGGGAGGGCTAGGAGCCGGGAAGGGGGATGTAGCAAATAAGCAAACATAACATTTACTAGAAAAAAAAAAACACCACGTGATAGTTTACACAAAATGTACAAATCAGCAAAGTCTCGCCTGTATCAGGAAGGTATAAGGCAGTGGACTTTGTTAGGCCAGGGAATGGCACTGTATGGGCATTTAGCAGGCGGGTCTCCTGGGCTAGATAACCATCAAGTGGGGCAGAGACACGAGGCAGCGAATGTGAGATAAGACAGGGGAAGAAAATGGGGAAGGCAAGGGAAGGGATAAGGCGGGTATGGGAGAAAGAGGGAAAGAAAGGAAGAGGAAGGGAGCAGGGAGGGTGGATGGGTAAATGATGCCTTGCATCAGCCTACTCAGCTAAACTCCCGAAAGAGTCTTAAGTAGTGGTGTAGAGCAATGATTCTTAACCTTTTTCCAGTCAAGGCACCCTTTAAAATTATGGACAGTCTTAAGGCACCCCATTCTAAAATGTAAAAAACAAATCTAACAATTTTGCATAGTTCCACATTAGTACCGACTAGTATTTCAGTGTTTCTCCTCTCCCTCAGTTTCTCTCCATCACTCAGCTAATGTGACCCCAGTGTTGATGGAGGGGGGCAGGGGAGGGTCAAACAAGGATGCTGTGCAGGCGATTAACACTCTTATTTTCAACACTGATTACATCACTGGTTGTTAGGATGCACAGTAAAAACCTTTGTGTAACTAAAAGGCAGGCTTGCTCCACTTGCTGGCTTGCATAAATTGTTTGGCAATTTTTGGGCATTTTGCCAAGGCCCCCCTGAAGAAACCTCAAGGCACCCCAGGGTGCCTGGGCACTCTGGTTGAAAAGGGCTGATGTAGGGAGATAGAGGGAACACTTTGCTCCAAATTGCAACCCTAAGGGTCTTTGAGATATACACAGATAAGATAAAATAATTAGAACTAAGCAGTGGCAAAGATCTAACTGTTGTGCGAAGAGGACGAAGAAGGCGTGATCAGACGTGGAGCACAGTGTTAAGGTACAATTCCAGGATCAAGAAAATAATAAACAGTTAGGAAAAATAAAAATTGTAAGGACCATAAAGGCCAACAACGCATCAGGGTGTTGCAACTAAAACTGGGCATGGTGAGCCAGTAGCCGAGCTGTAGCAGGGCAGCATTATCTGCTGCTGAGTGGGACGCTTAAGTCCCACTCATAAGCAGATAATGGTAACAGTAAATTAGTTAATGTGCTATGGGTTTAACCCATAGAAGGACAATTACTAAGGATCAATCTACAATCAACCACCAAACACAGAAAGACTCCAATTCAACCACAACACTTAGTATGCGCCCTGATCAACATCAGATCTGCAGTAAAAGCACAGACAGGACTTCATCACCCAAAACAACATAGATTGCCTGTTCATCATGGTGAGCTGGCTAACACCCAACTGCAACACCATCCTAACAGAATTGGTGCCTGAGAACTACAGTATCCTAACAGAGCATAGAATAGGAAAAAAGGAGGAGGCCTAGCAGTGATATTCAAATCTCACCTTGCGCTCATAAAACCAACTCTACAGAACTCAGTGCCTTTCATGGAGACACTTACTCTACATCTTCAAACAACACCCCAAGACACCATTCACATACTGCTATGCTACAGACCACCAGGACCGAAGACAAATCTCCTTATACCCTTCACCGAATTCATTTCGATACACACCTTGAAAACCAAAAATATTCTGGTACTCTGGGATTTCAACCTCTGGGCAAACTTCACCCAAGACCCCATCGCCACCGCCTGCATTAACCAACTGAAAGAACTAGGTCTTCAGCAACTGTTAAATGCTCCCACGCATGGTTCAGGGCACATTCTGGACCTCATCTTCAAACAAAATATGGACATCAACAAACTCGACAAAGTACCGCTACCATGGACAGACCACCATGCTATCAAATTTAAGATCACCACCAACACCACCCTCCAAAAACCGAAACACTCAATAACAACACACTGGACCAGATCTCAGAAGAAACTACACTCGGAACTCTTCAAAACCACATTATCAAACAAAATAGCAATGCTAAATTTAAATTTAAACCACTCAACGGAACAAACACTCAACTCCTTAAACAAGGCATTATTACAAACAGCAGATTCAGTCGCTCCGAAAAGTAGAGCACTCATCTGCGAAAAAAATTCTGGATGGTTTAATGGTACTCTTACTTTACTGAAGCAGGAACGCAGAAAAGCTGAGGGAGCCTGGAGAAGAAATTCTACAAAGGAAAAGCACACAAACTACAAAGCACTCACTAAGAAATATCACAAAGCAACCTTCAAAGCAAAAAAAAACATTTCTCAAACACCATCTCAAAAGCCTTAAAGTGGAAGTAAACCCTTCCAAAGCACTTTGGCCTACAGGTAAGCCTAGATTAAGGCTTACCTGTAGGTCCAATAAATATCTCCTAAACCTACATGGTTTAGGAGATATTTAGAAATGAAAAGGCATCGCTGTCTACAGCGCATGCGCCGTAGACAGCGGCGCGCAGGCGCACTGCGCATGCCGGGTTCACGGCGATATGCCGCTTTCTCTGTGTGTTCCTGGCTGTAATCTGTATTCTTCTACCTGTGGTATCTTCTAAGCATTCCAGGATACTTCTGCCTCTGTTTCATCTATGTACCGCTACCAACTTTCTGCCTTCCCGCACCTTGGTGATCTCTTATGAGTTCTAGCCTGACTTTCTTTATCAGAACCTAGTCTGAAGTCTGCTTTATTGTGTCCCTGTGTAATCCTAGTCTGCTTCCTGCTCTGTGTATCCATGCACATCTGCCTGCTTTTAGTCCTGTGTGTCTCAGTGGACTCCTACAGGTTCCTTGTGTCTTTGTGTGTTTCTGTGGGCTCTGTCTGTACCTACTGACATGTGTTTCCAGTGTCTCAGCACTGATAGACATTCTCACCTGCTTATCGACTCTCAGTTCCCAGTTGCTGCCTGCTCAGGTGAGTCTGGCAAACTGGCAATCTTCTGCAGTGCAACACATCTCCACCTTCAGGAGCTCTGGAGAAACAAGGTGGTTCATTCACCTCAGTACTTCCAAGGACCCTCACTTTTAATGTACATGAGGGCATGTTGGGTTCTCTCCCATCAGTATCAACAATTTTCCTCCCTGTTCTAGTCTCCTCTTGCACTCCAACTGTATACTGGTACCTGCCTTCTCTGGGACCCCTGTGCACCTCCATCTTCCTAATACATACCGTCATCCCTGTGTTTCTAATATCCCAGCATTCCACTGCTGTAAGATACCCCTGTATTCCTGTCTCCTGTAAACCCAGCACCTCTGTGCTGCAAGTGGCTTTTACTAATACGCCTGCAATACCTGTGAGTCCGGTATCCTGTGCTTTTCCAGATCCCCGTCTCTTGTGTTTTTCTGCACCCGATCAGCTGTAGTCTGTAGTTTGCTTTCTGAGGACACACCGTAATCCAGATTGCAGGCTGTATGATCTACAACCATAGGTAATGCCCCCTAGAATTAAAATGTTTGGAAAATCTTCACTATATTCTAAATGGCTATAATTGTAAAAAATAGCTGACCTTTCATTATATTACATTTGGTGTTCTATAAAACAGCTGTTCGTATCAGCATGGATTTTATAACATTTCAGAAACGTAAATATTTGGAGGGTTCAGACATACATTTTATTTTTTTTATTTTTTTCACAATAACATACATTTTATATATCTTCCTCCAATGATCACTTCATGGTTGCAGGGGATGCATGCGTATGATGGGCTATTTGACCATAACTGCTTATTTCAACTGATATTTATGAAATGTATAGGACATTCAGGACAGAACGTAAAACAGAATGTAAAGCCTAATTATACTGGAACCACTCTTTGTCATTTTTAACTTAGTATGCTGGAAGATGCTTTTTTACTATATGAGTAGCTGCTAATTGTGAATCACTCAAACATTCTGTTCAGTACACTCTCTCTGCCATCTATGTTACAGGTTCTTTACTAAATAATTGTGCATAATGAATAAAAGTGTATCAGGAAAGATTTAATGGCGCGTACACACGACATTCCGACAACAAAATCCCATGTTTTTTTTCCGACTGATGTTGGCTCAAACTTGTCTTGCATACACACAGTCGCACAAAGTTGGTCACAAATTCCGAATGTCAAGAACATGGTGACATACAATACGTACAATTCAGAGCATGCGTGGCACTTTGTGCGTCGGAATTGTCTACACACGATCGGAATTTGTGAACGGATTTTGTTGTCGGATAATTTGAGAACCAGATCTCAAATTTTGTGCGACGGACATCCCGATGGAAACTGTCCGATAGAGCCTACACATGGTTGGAATTTCCGACAACAAGCTCCGATCACACATTTGCCATCAGAAAGTCTGACTGTGTGTACATGGCATTAGTCTGGGGTTCTTCACAGATGCCAATAAAATTGTATCTTTTATTTCCTACTATTGGAAAGGTAGAATGTAATGGTTGCTGTGGGGTACAAAATTATACATTTCTTTACTAATTTTTAAGCATGAGGTTCAGTGGACAAGAAAAAGTGGTTGTAAACCCCATTCATGAAATTTGAACTAAGCACAGATATCTGTAGTGATTACTTGATAAGCTCAAAGTGTCATTTCTCTCTGGTGCTTCGCAGTGATGTAAGTAACTGAGTTAAAATAAAGGGAGTTACTTAACACAGTTACTTTAGAGCACAGGTCTCAAACTGGCGGCCCTCCAGCTGTTGCGAAACTACAAGTCCCATCATGCCTCTGCCTGTGGGAGTCATGCTTGTAACTGTCAGCCTTTGCAATGCCTCATGGGACTTGTAGTTTGGAAACACCTGGAGGGCCACCAGTTTGAGACCCCTGCTTTAGAGGGTAACGAGTAATCTAACTGATTACTTTTCCCCTAATGGTAACGCAGTTCCCATAACTTGGGCGGCGTTACCACAATTACATATACCGCCACTAGATGACAGTAGTGTAAATCCTGCGCCCTGCCGGAAAACTTCCCCCGCCCGATAAGGATCCCCTGTACTGCGCTGTCATGAAGGCTCCACCAGTGGCCGGCGACCTGATGATCCTGCCAGTAATCGGCGCCTCAGCATCCCTGGTTCCCGTTCTCGGTTGCCATTGCGCATGCGCCCGCAGACGAGAGCGCGCATGCGCGGACGGGTGCGCGCCCCCATTGGCGCCAATGAGGTTATTTAAACCCTTCTGTCACTGACGGTCCCCGCTGTCTACTCTACAGCGTTCTGTGTGAAATACCTGATCTGAAGTCTGTTTACCTGTGTTTGACCCGGCTATCCTTGACCATCCGCTCTGTCCCTGCATATCGACCTTGGCTTGTCTGTGACCATTCTCTTGTCTTATCCACCTGTACTGCGCTGCCAGCCTGATACCTGACCCGGCCTGTTTGACCATCCAAGTCTACCAGCTGTTCCAGTCTGCATACAGATCCAAGTCTGCTTGTTGTTCCAGTCTGCATACAGATCCAAGTCTGCTTGTTGTTCCAGTCTGCATACAGATCCAAGTCTACCTGTTGTTCCCGCCTGCACACAGCCACAGCTTACCTGTTGTTCCAGTCTGCATACAGATCCAAGTCTACCTGTTGTTCCAGCCTGCACACAGCCACAGCTTACCTGTTGTTCCAGTCTGCATACAGATCCAAGTCTACCTGTTGTTCCAGCCTGCACACAGCCACAGCTTACCTGTTGTTCCAGTCTGCATACAGATCCAAGTCTACCAGCTGTTCCAGTCTGCATACAGAACCTGCCTATCTGCTGATACCTACTTACCTCAACCGCTGAGCTGATCCAGGGAGCTCTTGTACCGGTCTTGTTGTTCCTGCCAGGCACCTGTGCACCTCCTGACTCCTGGTCCTACTGTCACATCATCAGGGGACCGGCGAGCGGGAGCCGCAAGGGAGGCCCTTCTCTGCTAATCAGACTCACCACTACCAGGGGCGTGACAGTAGCAGACAGCCATGTCTGAGTCTGAGCAGGGGGCCTCTCCTATGGAGGGACTGTGCCAACACCTGGCGGGACTGACCGAGGCGGTAAAGAACCTTCAACAGGGATACACCCGGTTGGAAGAACGGGTGCTGGCCCTATCCAACCCGGTCGGCCCCGTGGGGCCCTCCCTACCACCAACACCCCCATCCGGGGTAAGTTCAGGTCCGTCGGTGGTAATGCTCCCCCCAGAGCCCCGGGTACCAATCCCTGAGAAATTCTCGGGGGCCCGCAACCTTTTTCGGGACTTCCGCAATTCCTGTGAACTGTTTTTTGCACTGCAGCCACGCACCTTCTCCCTGGAAGCCACCAAAGTGGGCTTCGTGATCTCCTTACTTTCCGGAGACCCTCGGACCTGGGCCCACCGCCTCCTAGAGCAGAAGGACCCCGCATTGGCCGGTCTTGCTTCATTCTTTGACACCATGGCCCAGCTCTACGAAGATCCCCAACTCTCAGTAACCGCAGAGACCACTCTGCGCACCCTCCAGCAGGGGCGAAGGCCCGTAGAGGACTATGTAGCGGACTTTAGGTGCTGGGGTGCGGATACACAGTGGAACGACGCGGCCCTGCGTCACCAGTTCCGTCTAGGACTTTCTGAGGCACTAAAAGACGAGCTGGCAAGAGTTGGGGTGCCCCAGACCCTGGACACTCTGATTAACCTGGCCATTCAGATTGACCGGCGGCTAAGGGAACGCAGGACTGAACGTGCCTCCAGTTTTTCTCGCCCTACCTGGATGCTTCCCAAAGCCCCAAGTCATCTGCAAACCGGCTCTGTCCACCGACCTGCACCTCTTCCTGACTCCTCGGAGCCCATGCAGCTGGGGCTCCTGAGGCCCTCTCTAACCCCAGAGGAACGTCAACGACGTCGGGTCAACAACTTGTGCCTCTACTGCGGTGAGCCCGGGCACTACGTAAGGAACTGCCCAGCCAAGGCTCGTAAGTGCCCCCTCATGCCTGCCAGCCCTCTGGACTCCTCAACCCAGATCTCCTCTCACCTTGCCCTCTCTGTCTCGTTTCAGCTCCCGGGAAGAACCCTCCAAGCACCCGCCATTATTGATTCCGGGGCATGCAGCTGCTTCATGGACTCCTCATTTGCTGCCCAACATCGGATTCCTCTCCAGTCTAAGGCCCAGGGACTGTCAGTTTACCTGGCGGACGGCTCCTCCATCCGGTCAGGCCCGGTAACACAGGAGACCACCCCACTGCCCATGACCATCTCGGGCAACCACCAGGAACTTCTTTGTCTGGACATTATCTCCTCTCCACTATCTCCCATAATCCTGGGCATGCCGTGGCTGAAGGCCCACAACCCAGTTATTGACTGGGCTACCGGGATGGTCTCCTTCTCCTCCCTATACTGTCAGATGTCTTGCAGACCTTCTAATTCCTCCCAGTTGGCCACTTTGCTAAGTAGGGACTCTGAGGTGGACCTCCGTCAGGCCATTCCCCAAGCCTACCACGAATACCTGGACGTTTTTAGTAAACAGGCAGCAGAGGTGCTCCCACCTCATAGGGCTTATGATTGCCCCATCGAATTATTTCCGGGAGCGGAGATCCCCTTTGGAAGGGTCTTTCCTCTGACAGAGGTGGAGCAAGGCAAGCTGAAAGAGTATATCGAAGAGAACCTCAGGAAGGGCTTCATCCGCCCGTCTACCTCTTCTGCGGATGCCGGCATATTCTTCGTGGAGAAGAAAGACCACACCCTCCGGCCCTGTGTGGACTATCGAGAACTAAATAATATAACGGTTAAGAACCGTTACCTTCTCCCACTGGTCCCCGAGTTATTCCAGAGACTTGGTACGGCCACCATCTTTACGAAACTTGACCTTCGGGGGGCCTACAACCTGGTTCGTATTAAAGATGGAGACGAGTGGAAGACGGCCTTTCGGACACGTTATGGGCATTACGAATATCTCGTAATGCCCTTCGGCCTATGCAATGCCCCCGCAACCTTCCAATACTTTATTAACGATGTACTCCGGGACTTCCTGGACTTGTTTGCCTTTGTATATTTAGATGATATCTTGATCTTCTCTTCCTCTCTAGAATCCCACCGCAGACATGTCAAGGAGGTCCTGGGTCGGCTCCGTATCCACGGTCTGTGTGCCAAGGCAGAGAAATGCCAATTTGAACAGGAGAGTATTCCCTTCCTTGGGCTGATCATTTCAAGTACGGGCATCGAAATGGATCCCCAGAAGATCTCTGCCATCTTGGAATGGCCTACTCCGGCAGATAAGAAGGGCATTCAACGGTTTATTGGCTTTGCCAATTTTTACCGTAAATTTATCAAAGGTTTCTCCGCCATTGTGGCACCCATCAGCCAGCTGACCAAGCAAGGGACCCGGTTCCGGTGGTCTTCCGAGGCCCAGGAGGCTTTTGATGCCCTTAAAACCCTGTTTACTTCGGCACCCATCCTCAGGCACCCGGATTCCTCTCTACCCTTTACCCTGGAGGTAGATGCCTCAGAAATTGCGGTGGGAGCTATCCTATCCCAGAGGCAGGGGGACAAGTCCCTGCTGCACCCAGTCGCCTTTTTCTCCCGCAAACTGTCCTCGGCCGAGAAGAACTATGATGTAGGCGACCGGGAACTACTGGCAATCAAGGCCGCCCTGGAAGAATGGCGATATCTCCTGGAGGGGGCCTCTCATTCCATTCTAATATTTACTGACCACAAAAACCTGGAATACTTGAAGTCAGCAAAAAGGTTGAAACCCAGACAAGCCAGGTGGGCGCTCTTCTTTTCCCGCTTCACCTTTCATGTGACATATCGGCCCGGATCCAAGAATGTCAAACCAGACGCCCTGTCCAGGATGTACCACAAGCACCAGGAAGAAGCCTCTCCTGATACTATTCTGGCCCCTGGAAACTTTCTCCTTCTCCAAGAGGACTTGCTGTCCCGGTTCAAACGCGCCTCAGCAGGGCAAAGGCCCACCTCCGAAACCCAGCTACAGGCAAAGGATGGTCTACTCTGGTACGGGGACAAGATCTATACCCCAGAACAACTCCGGGTAACAGCTATGGAGCTATGCCACGACCACGCTTTGGCTGGTCACTTCGGTGTCGCCAAAACCACCGATCTGGTACAGCGTACCTTCTGGTGGCCTCAGTTGCGGGCCGACTGTAAAAAATTTGTGGACACTTGCCCTACCTGCACCCGGAACAAGAATCCCAAGACCAGGGCCTGGGGTCTTCTTAAGCCCCTGTCCGTCCCAGATCGCCCCTGGAGAATGATCTCTTTGGATTTCATCGTGGAGTTACCCCCAGCAGAGGGCCACACGACGATCTTCGTGATCGTCGATCGCCTGTCTAAAATGGGATGAGGTAATCCTGCGCCAGCACACCGAGACTAACTAAAAAAATGCTGCGCACACTAAGGGAAATGTCTGAACCCAGGTAGAATCAAGAAAAGGAGGTAGTGGCGCGCAAACTAGACTAAATATTAACAAGACAGACAGTATCAGGTCATAGACATAAAACACCAGCAGGCAGGCTCTGGGTCAATAAAATGGCATAAAACAAGCAGTATGTGCATAAACTGACGTGATAAAACCATGTGATAAAAAGCAATCCAAATTAAAAGTGTATCAAATAAGATCGCATGATGTAGCTAATATAATAACACAGAATCCAGTGATGGTAAAAAAATTAAAGGACGTGATGGGAAAATAAAACGCATAAAAGTGCATCCAAAGGAGCTGAGTGAGGAGGGGTGATCCAAACGGTTTAAAAACCACAATATATCATAAAAGTGATATGGAAAATATAGTGCAAAAGAGCAGGGGAGACTAGAAGAATCTCATAACAAAAGGATCTCATAACAAAAAGAATTGGTAACGGATCCGTGTAAATAAAATCAAAACAAAGGATGAGCTGGAGTGAAAGAAATGGTGCGCAGCGATTAGTAAATCGCAAAATCTAAAAGTCCAAGAAAGGAGTCCATATGTGGCATATATGCCGAGTGGTGGTGAAGTCTTATATCCGGCAGATGGCAGGCTAACAGTGCTGGGATTTCCAATGGTTAACGTGAATACACTATAGGTCCTGTGTAGTGTGCTGTAATATTTCTCTCGTGGAATCCTAAAAGGGAGTGCGGGTGGCCCCTTACCTTACAGCTGTAAGGTTACAGCAATGTAATCTGGGTCTTTTGTGGTAGGAAGGAGCAGTCCTCTCTGGGATGTTTATCCGGTTGTCTCACTGGGAGATCCCTTTCGGCTATCCTCCTTGGTCCAGGCGGGGGCAGGTGGGGGGGGTGTTGTATAGGGGGCTTTTCACCTCAATGTGTATATAAGATAAATATCCTCATAGTGTAGTAAGTTTGGTAAAACAATATTTATTAACAATAAAAGCAATATAGCAGAAATGGGTACTCACATAACAAGTGAATAGACCTAGCAGGGTATAAACGAGCCTCGAGCTCGTCGGCGTCACTTCCGGTAAGGTCACGTGTCCCGACGCGTGTTCGTCACTTGTCACGTGACTTGAAGTCACGTGACAAGTGACGAACACGCGTCGGGACACGTGACCTTACCGGAAGTGACGCCGACGAGCTCGAGGCTCGTTTATACCCTGCTAGGTCTATTCACTTGTTATGTGAGTACCCATTTCTGCTATATTGCTTTTATTGTTAATAAATATTGTTTTACCAAACTTACTACACTATGAGGATATTTATCTTATATACACATTGAGGTGAAAAGCCCCCTATACAACACCCCCCCCCCACCTGCCCCCGCCTGGACCAAGGAGGATAGCCGAAAGGGATCTCCCAGTGAGACAACCGGATAAACATCCCAGAGAGGACTGCTCCTTCCTACCACAAAAGACCCAGATTACATTGCTGTAACCTTACAGCTGTAAGGTAAGGGGCCACCCGCACTCCCTTTTAGGATTCCACGAGAGAAATATTACAGCACACTACACAGGACCTATAGTGTATTCACGTTAACCATTGGAAATCCCAGCACTGTTAGCCTGCCATCTGCCGGATATAAGACTTCACCACCACTCGGCATATATGCCACATATGGACTCCTTTCTTGGACTTTTAGATTTTGCGATTTACTAATCGCTGCGCACCATTTCTTTCACTCCAGCTCATCCTTTGTTTTGATTTTATTTACACGGATCCGTTACCAATTCTTTTTGTTATGAGATCCTTTTGTTATGAGATTCTTCTAGTCTCCCCTGCTCTTTTGCACTATATTTTCCATATCACTTTTATGATATATTGTGGTTTTTAAACCGTTTGGATCACCCCTTCTCACACAGCTCCTTTGGATGCACTTTTATGCGTTTTATATTTCCATCACGTCCTTTATTTATTTTACCATCACTGGATTCTGTATTATTATATTAGCTACATCATGCGATCTTATTTGATACACTTTTAATTTGGATTGCTTTTTATCACATGGTTTTATCACGTCAGTTTATGCACATACTGCTTGTTTTATGCCATTTTATTGACCCAGAGCCTGCCTGCTGGTGTTTTATGTCTATGACCTGATACTGTCTGTCTTGTTAATACGCCTGTCTAAAATGGCGCACTTCATCCCTATGAAGGGCACCCCCTCAGCTCCGGAGACGGCACGGGTCTTCATCAGGGAAATTGTCCGCCTCCACGGGGTACCGGCTAATATCGTTTCGGACCGAGGGGTGCAATTCACCTCTCGATTCTGGAGGTCCCTGTGCCAGTCCTTGGATATCGAACTCGCTCTCTCATCTGCCTACCACCCTCAGTCTAATGGGCAGACGGAGCGGACCAATCAGACCCTAGAGCAGTATCTGCGCTGTTTCTCCTCCTTTGCCCAAGATGACTGGATCTCCCTTCTGCCCCTGGCCGAGTTCGCCTATAACAACGCCACCCACTCCGCTACCAAAGAAACCCCCTTTTTCGCTAACTATGGGTTTCACCCGGCATTTCTGCCTAACTCGCTTCATGACTGCACTGTGCCAAGAACGGATCCATTTCTTCTCCACCAATAACCAATTTCTCCAGGAAACCATGACCAGGACTCAGGAGTATAATAAAGTCGTTTTTGACAAGGCTCTGGGTCAATAAAATGGCATAAAACAAGCAGTATGTGCATAAACTGACGTGATAAAACCATGTGATAAAAAGCAATCCAAATTAAAAGTGTATCAAATAAGATCGCATGATGTAGCTAATATAATAACACAGAATCCAGTGATGGTAAAAAAATTAAAGGACGTGATGGGAAAATAAAACGCATAAAAGTGCATCCAAAGGAGCTGAGTGAGGAGGGGTGATCCAAACGGTTTAAAAACCACAATATATCATAAAAGTGATATGGAAAATATAGTGCAAAAGAGCAGGGGAGACTAGAAGAATCTCATAACAAAAGGATCTCATAACAAAAAGAATTGGTAACGGATCCGTGTAAATAAAATCAAAACAAAGGATGAGCTGGAGTGAAAGAAATGGTGCGCAGCGATTAGTAAATCGCAAAATCTAAAAGTCCAAGAAAGGAGTCCATATGTGGCATATATGCCGAGTGGTGGTGAAGTCTTATATCCGGCAGATGGCAGGCTAACAGTGCTGGGATTTCCAATGGTTAACGTGAATACACTATAGGTCCTGTGTAGTGTGCTGTAATATTTCTCTCGTGGAATCCTAAAAGGGAGTGCGGGTGGCCCCTTACCTTACAGCTGTAAGGTTACAGCAATGTAATCTGGGTCTTTTGTGGTAGGAAGGAGCAGTCCTCTCTGGGATGTTTATCCGGTTGTCTCACTGGGAGATCCCTTTCGGCTATCCTCCTTGGTCCAGGCGGGGGCAGGTGGGGGGGGTGTTGTATAGGGGGCTTTTCACCTCAATGTGTATATAAGATAAATATCCTCATAGTGTAGTAAGTTTGGTAAAACAATATTTATTAACAATAAAAGCAATATAGCAGAAATGGGTACTCACATAACAAGTGAATAGACCTAGCAGGGTATAAACGAGCCTCGAGCTCGTCGGCGTCACTTCCGGTAAGGTCACGTGTCCCGACGCGTGTTCGTCACTTGTCACGTGACTTGAAGTCACGTGACAAGTGACGAACACGCGTCGGGACACGTGACCTTACCGGAAGTGACGCCGACGAGCTCGAGGCTCGTTTATACCCTGCTAGGTCTATTCACTTGTTATGTGAGTACCCATTTCTGCTATATTGCTTTTATTGTTAATAAATATTGTTTTACCAAACTTACTACACTATGAGGATATTTATCTTATATACACATTGAGGTGAAAAGCCCCCTATACAACACCCCCCCCCACCTGCCCCCGCCTGGACCAAGGAGGATAGCCGAAAGGGATCTCCCAGTGAGACAACCGGATAAACATCCCAGAGAGGACTGCTCCTTCCTACCACAAAAGACCCAGATTACATTGCTGTAACCTTACAGCTGTAAGGTAAGGGGCCACCCGCACTCCCTTTTAGGATTCCACGAGAGAAATATTACAGCACACTACACAGGACCTATAGTGTATTCACGTTAACCATTGGAAATCCCAGCACTGTTAGCCTGCCATCTGCCGGATATAAGACTTCACCACCACTCGGCATATATGCCACATATGGACTCCTTTCTTGGACTTTTAGATTTTGCGATTTACTAATCGCTGCGCACCATTTCTTTCACTCCAGCTCATCCTTTGTTTTGATTTTATTTACACGGATCCGTTACCAATTCTTTTTGTTATGAGATCCTTTTGTTATGAGATTCTTCTAGTCTCCCCTGCTCTTTTGCACTATATTTTCCATATCACTTTTATGATATATTGTGGTTTTTAAACCGTTTGGATCACCCCTCCTCACACAGCTCCTTTGGATGCACTTTTATGCGTTTTATTTTCCCATCACGTCCTTTAATTTTTTTACCATCACTGGATTCTGTGTTATTATATTAGCTACATCATGCGATCTTATTTGATACACTTTTAATTTGGATTGCTTTTTATCACATGGTTTTATCACGTCAGTTTATGCACATACTGCTTGTTTTATGCCATTTTATTGACCCAGAGCCTGCCTGCTGGTGTTTTATGTCTATGACCTGATACTGTCTGTCTTGTTAATACGCCTGTCTAAAATGGCGCACTTCATCCCTATGAAGGGCACCCCCTCAGCTCCGGAGACGGCACGGGTCTTCATCAGGGAAATTGTCCGCCTCCACGGGGTACCGGCTAATATCGTTTCGGACCGAGGGGTGCAATTCACCTCTCGATTCTGGAGGTCCCTGTGCCAGTCCTTGGATATCGAACTCGCTCTCTCATCTGCCTACCACCCTCAGTCTAATGGGCAGACGGAGCGGACCAATCAGACCCTAGAGCAGTATCTGCGCTGTTTCTCCTCCTTTGCCCAAGATGACTGGATCTCCCTTCTGCCCCTGGCCGAGTTCGCCTATAACAACGCCACCCACTCCGCTACCAAAGAAACCCCCTTTTTCGCTAACTATGGGTTTCACCCGGCATTTCTGCCTAACTCGCTTCATGACTGCACTGTGCCAAGAACGGATCCATTTCTTCTCCACCAATAACCAATTTCTCCAGGAAACCATGACCAGGACTCAGGAGTATAATAAAGTCGTTTTTGACAAGAAGAGACGGGGGGAATTGGTGCTTGTTCCGGGTGAAACCGTATGGCTATCCACCACCAACTTAAAATTGTCTTGCCCTTCACGGAAACTGGGCCCCAAATTCTTGGGCCCCTTCCCGGTCAAGAGGAGGATCAACGAGGTGGCTTACGAATTGGAACTTCCGGATTCACTGAAGATCCACCCGGTGTTCCATGTGTCCTTGCTGAAGCCCTCGGTTAGTAATCCTTTTCCCAATAGGAGGGCCATCCCTCCTGACCCAGTCCTGGTGGACGGGGAAGAGGAGTTCGAGGTGGAGGCGATCCTTAATGTCAGAAGAAGGCAGAACCAAAACCAGTTCCTAAACAAGTGGAAGGGGTACGGTCCCGAAGAAAACTCTTGGGAGCCCGAGGAGAACATCCACGCTAAGAGTCTAGTCCAGTCCTTTAAGAGAGCCCATCCTGAGAAATTTGCCCCGAAGGGCATCCGGAGGCTGCCCCTTAGGGGGGGGCAATGTCATGAAGGCTCCACCAGTGGCCGGCGACCTGATGATCCTGCCAGTAATCGGCGCCTCAGCATCCCTGGTTCCCGTTCTCGGTTGCCATTGCGCATGCGCGAGCGCGCGCGAGCGCGCGCGAGCCCGAAGACGAGAGCGCGCGTGCACGGACGGGTGCGCGCCCCCATTGGCGCCAATGAGGCTATTTAAACCCTTCTGTCACTGACGGTCCCCGCTGTCTGCTCTACAGCGTTCTGTGTGAAATACCTGATCTGAAGTCTGTTTACCTGTGTTTGACCCGGCTATCCTTGACCATCCGCTCTGTCCCTGCATATCGACCTTGGCTTGTCTGTGACCATTCTCTTGTCTTATCCACCTGTACTGCGCTGCCAGCCTGATACCTGACCCGGCCTGTTTGACCATTCAAGTCTACCAGCTGTTCCAGTCTGCATACAGATCCAAGTCTGCTTGTTGTTCCAGTCTGCATACAGATCCAAGTCTGCTTGTTGTTCCAGTCTGCATACAGATCCAAGTCTACCTGTTGTTCCAGCCTGCACACAGCCACAGCTTACCTGTTGTTCCAGTCTGCATACAGATCCAAGTCTACCTGTTGTTCCAGCCTGCACACAGCCACAGCTTACCTGTTGTTCCAGTCTGCATACAGATCCAAGTCTACCTGTTGTTCCAGCCTGCACACAGCCACAGCTTACCTTTTGTTCCAGTCTGCATACAGATCCAAGTCTACCAGCTGTTCCAGTCTGCATACAGAACCTGCCTATCTGCTGATACCTACTTACCTCAACTACTGAGCTGATCCAGGGAGCTCTTGTACCGGTCTTGTTGTTCCTGCCAGGCACCTGTGCCCCTCCTGACTCCTGGTCCTACTGTCACATCATCAGGGGACCGGCGAGCGGGAGCCGCAAGGGAGGCCCTTCTCTGCTAATCAGACTCACCACTACCAGGGGCGTGACATGCGCAGGCGCATCGCTTGTGCAGTACGAAGGACTACAGAGCTTATGAAAATTGCCGAACTTAAACAGCTCTGAGTGAACTCTACACCGCGCAGGCGCAGTTAACATGTAATTGTACGAGGCGATGCCGCATGCTCCTGATGCTCATGCTACTCTGCAAGGGCCGTCTATCGTGTAACTAAGGGGCGGGTCTAGTATTACTGTAACCAAGGGGCGCATTTATTATTATTGTTATATATCGAGCTCTGCCCATTCATTTAACATTCGCCCTCTTCTGTAGCCATCCGCCCCTTACACAATATAATAATAGTAGACCCACCCCTTGCTTACAGGCTATAACAGATCTGACCCTTGGTTAGAGTAATAATAGAGCAGCCCCTTGGTTACACGATATATAACAATAATAATAAATGCGCCCCTTGCTTACAGTAATACTAGACCCGCCCCTTAGTTACACGTATAGAATATTTTAAAAAAAGTCACATTTACTTTGCTGCGTAACTAATTACTTTTCCAATGTAGTAACTGAGTTACTAACGCAATTACTTTTTGGGAGAAGTAATTTGTAACTTAACTAATTACTTTTTTAAAGTAAGATGACCAACACTGGTGCTTCCTCCGTCTGTTATCAGCATTAGGCACTTCTGACAAGTTCTGAGACACGTGAGATAACATGAGCTCAAAATTTGTGTTGGGGAGGAATCTTAGAGGGAGATAAGCACAATATTCAGACTACATCTTTGCGTGTTCTTTTGTTCCTCTGCCTGTGTTGGGGGGGTCCCTTTCCTCAAATCAGCTCTCACCCAGTGTAAGTGCACACTCCCCACACACCCCTATGTACTGCTGAAAGATGAGAAAGAAGAAAGAAAGATTTTTAACACAATCTTCACTTTTCAAAGGGTGTAGAAATGGGAATACAGTAGATATACAAGTAAAACGTATGTAGGAGGATTTGTTTAATATCTCTGGTGTATCATCTGAGGCTGTTCACTTCACTGGGTATATGTGAGGATTTACAACCACTTTAAGTATACATTTCTAGTAAAAAAAATGTAATATTTATTTTTTCAGCCCCTGGTAAATAATGCAACATTATATATGTAATCTGACAATATATTCAATAAAGCTACTTAATCTTAATGATACACAAAGCTTTAAAAATAATATGGTAATTGAGCCAATTAGGAATTGTACATGTACTCAACTGTTAGGTAAAGGTTTCACCTCTGTAACTGATAGCAACATTGCAGCAGCATTTTATCCTAATTAAATGCTTACAATTATTTCCATTACTTAAAAAGCTGAATACTTACAGATTCAGCGAGGGAGGTGGTGAATTCTGATGCCTTGGAAGATTGCCAGCTAGCAAAATATGTGATGTAACCAAATGCGACCTAAACTGAATTTAGAAATGCATGCCTTACATTTATTTTAGTTCTACAATCCATCTGTTCAAGTGTATTCATGTTTAACTAATTCTTCTAGATGAATACGGTGACTCCACATCCTTTTATCTCGTTTCCTGCACGTTTTTATGACTTTTGTGGACATGATGCATTGTATTGGTTGCACTTTATTGCATAATATTCCCATTAGAACACAAATGAACCTTTCAATGTCATTGCAAAGGCTTACCATTTTGGCATTATTATCATTGCTCAAGTATAGAGAAAGATCTCATGGGTAATTGGGTGGAATACATGTATTCATTACACTGCTTTGTTAGCATGCTTTTTTGTACAAATTATTTCTTTAGTTTGTTTAATGATTGTGAAATGTGCCTAAGAAAAGACAACTGGAAATGACTTCCTCCACTTTTAATTTTTCCACATAAAGATCTAATAGGCAGCGATTCCTTATAAATACTGTTTGTGCTCAAATGCATAAAGTAATGCATTGCACAACGATATCTTTACAGTTTTAATGAGATCCCTAAATTTTTTATGGATTGTGTAGGGGAATGTATATGTATGCATAATTATTATAAAAAAAAAATCAACAGAGGACTAAAGCATGTGTGTTTCAAATGAATGATATAGCTGAAAAGGGTTATGGGTAAAACTCTGCGCCAATAACTAAAAACTAAATTATACTAAATATATAAAATGCTGCTCCCCTTATAGAGTTATGTGCTCCAAATGACATAAAAAGTGAGATAGAGGGCGCTAATGTGAATGATCGAATGTGTATGTAGGATATACAAAAAGAAAGAAGGACATCCATAGCGTAATAACGTTTTATTGAAGACGTAAATCACAAAACATTCTACTTTTAATAAAACTTTATTACGCTATGGATGCCCTCCATTCTTTTTGTATATCCTGCATATATCCATGAGGAGGAAGATCCCTCTACATCTCTAGTCTAATTCCATGTGAGCAAGCACTATCCTGCATAAGTGCTGTTTGACTTCCTTTTGATTAAAGAAGTCATATCTTTCTGGTAAGCAGATTACACATCCGTTCATTTTGGGTGTCAATTTCCTAATTTTGGTGAAGGATTACTAATTAAACTATTGGAAGATAACACCTCAGTTGCAAGATTTGTTGTTGAATTTATATGAACTTTGTTTCAATCTGTTGGGACTTTTATATCAAGTTTTTTTATATATTGCTGCACAAATGGACATTTGATTGTATTCCACTATTAATCTTATTGATGTATGAATATTTGTGGCTACTTGATTTATATATCACATCTTTCTGTACATTGCTGCACAGATCAAAATGTCATTCTCTGGTGCAGAAAAGTGCTTGAAATTTTACGAACCGACTTTGGGGCCCCCGTATCTTGGGGCCACTTAGAGCTAGGAACCCCACT
Organism: Lithobates sylvaticus; assembly: GCA_028564925.1. Classification (NCBI taxonomy): domain Eukaryota; kingdom Metazoa; phylum Chordata; class Amphibia; order Anura; family Ranidae; genus Lithobates; species Lithobates sylvaticus. Next base: position 476,921,571 of record CM053029.1, read on the forward strand.
GGGTTTGCACGCCAAATTTTGGGTTCCTAGCACCAAGTGGCCCTGAGATACGGGGCCCCAAAGTCGGTCAATTGTGTCCATCTGCAGCAATGTCATTTCGGGACCCTTTGGGTCTAGAGACCCCAAAAGGAACCCTTAACTACAGAGTTTGAAGTTTGGGGGAACTATGGCTGCAAATGGGCACAGTGAGGCTGCAAATGGGCATTGTTGATCCTCTTTTCCACTTACAGTAGCTGCGCATTTCTCATCCTAGGCTTATACTCGAGTCAATACGTTTTCCCATTTTTTTGTGGTTTGTTTTATACTCGAGTATATACAGTATATTAATTAATGAAGATTCCCAACCTTATTAAAAATTAGGACCTTGCTTTAACCTGTGAGGCTATTATAATCACTGAATGCAACTGACAATTTCACCTAATTCCCATTCAACAGAAGGGAAGTTAATATGCAGTCCAGTATCTTACCATCCTCACAAACAATTGTGTCCACCCACCACGATACAACACAATAAACAGAGTAACACAAGGAAGATCAGATTTGCTTCAATAAATGTATTTTAGGCATACTCAGTTATAAATCTATTAAGATAAGAATTACATTTTTTTTTTTAAACGCAAACATTAACGCTGAAAAAAATATTTGTGCGTTATTGGGACGTTTACATGAGCATATATGTGCCTGAATGATTGTTTGATCCTACAACAACTAGCACACTGTAGTTCTAACAAAAATATTTTAGAGAGGACATGTGTTAGCTTCTGAAATCTACACGAACACAGTAATGATAAAGCTTTAATTATGTGTTTATTTATTTATTTGGGTGGAAGTGCAATATGTTTCGGTGCCTTGACAAGCAGGTAAAATAAAAGTAAGCATATTAGGATGTCTAATTTTGTGTAAACTGTTCAGAAAAACAGACTTCATGGTCCGCATTTGTCCGTCAACAAAATTAATTACTGGAGGACTAATTATGGCGATACAAAGGCCCTTTTTTTAACTCTTCCTCATTCTATCCAAAACAAAAAAAATAACTTTATTTAAACATAAACTGTAAATCTATTGTATGCTAGAAATGGGGGATAGTCTGACCAGTCACATGATTCTCTTCCCCATCCACAGATGATGTTACAAGCAGTGTATTCAAATAACTTTTTTCAATGGAGGAAGAGGCAGGAGTAGGCGTATTCCTGTTGGACCATCTGTTCTGCCTGAACCTGTTACCTCCTGCAGCTCTAGAAGTTCAGAGAGGACATGGCATCCCTGCAATAAAGATTTGCTGCCTGCACAAAGCGGGACATACTTCATTACAGGTAAGTCATGTGACTAAAGCTGTAGAGAATTTTTTTAGCTAAACTTCAACAGTTTAATTCCTGTATTTGTCGATGATAAAAAATAAATAAATAATAATAGTAATAATTAAAAATACTTAGGCAAAGGATAGGCAAACTTAAAATAGGGGAATGGAGAGAAATTTGGCATATGAGGTTTAACCACTTAAGGACCAAGCCTATTTCTGACATTTGTTGTTTACAAGATAAAATCTGTATTTTTTACTAGAAAATTACTTAGAACCCCCAAACATTATATATATATATATATATATATATATATATATATATATATTAGCAGAGACCCTAGAGAATAAAATGGAGATCATTGCAATACTTTGTTACACCGTATTTGCACATTGTTTTGGAAAAAATACACTTTTTAAAATTAAAAACAAGAAGACAAGAAAACAGTAAAGTTAGCCCAATTGTTTTATATATCGTGAAGGATAATGTGATGCTGAGTAAATTGATACCCAACGTGTCATGCTTTAAAATTGTACACGCTCGTGGAATGGCGACAAACTACGGTACTAAAAAAAATCTCCATAGGCGACGCTTTCATTTTTTTTATATGTTACCTGTTTAGAGTTATAGCTGAGGTCTAGAGCTAGAATTATTCCTCTTACTCTAACATTTACGGTGATACCTCACATGTGTGGTTTGAACACCGTTTACATATGTGGGGGCGACTTGCATATGCGTTCGCTTCTATGTGCGAGCTCAAAGGGACGGGGCGCTTAACATTTAAAAAAAAAAAATTCTTATTTATTTTAATTAAATTTTTTACATTTTCACACTGTCCCTTTAAAAAAGTTTTCTTTATCACTGTTATTCCTATTACAAAGTTTTTGACGCGTTTTTGATATGTTTCAGTGCGTTTTTGGTGTGTTTTTGATGCAGTCCAGTTCATTTTTTACCCTCTTCTTTCTTAGCCTTATAAGAATGTGTGTTATAGTGCTTTTTTGGTGCATTTAGGTGCATTCCAGTGTGCTTTTTATGCATTTTATAGTGTTCCAGTACAGTCCAGTGCAGGGGAAAAAAAATTCTAGAACTGGAACGCACTGGAACTGCAAGCACTGGTGTGAATTATGCCATTGAACACCAAATAACCTATTTTCCATACGTTTTTGAAAAAAAAAAAAAAACACACTGGACTGCATGCATTTCATTTTACTTTTCCACAAAAAAATTAGCCCTTTAAGGCCAGAGGGCGTTTGACTTTTGACGTTGCTCCGGTCCTCCAAGGGCATAGAGTCGAGTTGGGGACATCTTGCCCTCACTCAACCACTTTTAACTGATAGGGAATGGCCTGCTGTATAAAAATATATCAAGGTTATGGCAAATATCTGCTGCCATAACCACAGTATATAGCACTCCTGTGACCCCTTTTCAGCAGAGAGTGGGCTGAAGCCTGCTCTCTACTGACGTCACTGTTATCAGTCCAGGCTCTGCCCCCTCAGGACCACGAAGTCGGGATACACCAGATTCCTGGACTGACACCTGACGCAGCTTCTCAGGGAGCCACTGAGAGCCTGAGCTGGCCGCCCGTCCCCTCCACAGCCCAGCACTCCAATGAGCGAGGAGGGAACAGGGCAGGGAGCTGTGACAGACAGTCTACAGCTGTGTGCTCTTGGAGCTCTGAAAAACTAGTGATCTGCGGTGTTTGATCGCTCGGTTCTCAGTGTAGACCGATGCTGCATCCACCTAGGTAAGTATGATTCCTAAAAAAAAAAAAATCCCAGACTTCTCTCTTAATATTGAAAAATGCAAAAATACGCATTTTGGTGCTAAGAACTTGCAGAGAAGATATACATTAGGAGCTTTCTTCATACATATATATAATTAAATACATACATGGATCAGTCCTGATGTTCTGACTCTTAACCTCAATTCTTGAAACCCTAAAATGACAGGACAGTACAAATACCCCCAAATGACCTCTTTTTGGCAATTAGACACCCCAAAGTATTCAAAGTATTTAGTAAGAGGCATAGTGAGTTTTTTTAAGTTGTAATTGTTTGTCACAATTTTTAGGAAAATAAAGCAATGAAATAAAATGTGTTTATTTTTTTTTCTTCACAAAGTATAGGCATACTTAGAATTATACCCCAAAACCCATTTTGCTTTGCCTTCTGAGTATGGGGATACCACATGTGTGAGATTTTTTCCTAGCCTAGATGCATAGAGGGGCCCAAAATCCAAGGAGCATAATTATGCATCTAATTTCATGGTTGCCTATCAAATTTTTGGAGCGCATGGTGATACTAGCACTGAAACTAGTCTGGCGGTGGTGATCAGGAAACTGGTATGGCTGTGATCAGGATGCTGGTATGGCAGTGATCAAGACACTGCTATGACAGTGATCAGGACACTGGTATGGTGGTGATCAGGACACTGATATGGCAGTCATCAGAACAGTGGTATGATCACGGTGATCAGGACACTGGTAGGGAAGTGAACAGGAATCTAGTATGAATGTGATTATGACACTGGTATGGGGTGTGGTGATGATCAGGACACCTGTATGGAGTATGGTGGTGAATATGAAATTAGCCCCCCCCCCCCCCCAATTAAGGGAAAGCAAAGACACCCTAAAATAAGAGACAAAGGGTGAACAGTAGTAACACAGCAACATAACCTGCTTCTGCCATGCACACAATACAAGTAGTATATAAGGGGACTTTTGGAGCTTAGGAAGTCACAGAGAATGCAGGTGGGCTTTTACTCCACTCTACCTAGCCACACAAATAATGACTCACTGCAAAGTATTAGTAGCAAATATACAGCACTGAATATAGTACTGTACAGAGCACCGAGTACTCTATAAAGTGCTAAGCAGTAGTAGTACACTACATTACACTAAATCAATGTCAGCTGTCCCTCACTCTCACTAAACTCTTGTGCCACCTATAAAGGGGGCTGCTGGAAACCATTATTTTATAGTATGTGGGATGCAACATACTTTAGGTCAAAATTATCCTTGGCCTTGCACCTTAGTGGAGGTCAAGTGTAAGATTTTGGCCACACTTTGACTGTATGTTTGTTCCAAACTTACGTTCGGACCACTCAGCTCATCACTAATTAATATTCACACATTATTCAAAGGTGACAGTAAGGTGGAAATTACTTGATTAATCTTAGGTCCCTGGCAAGGACACATGGACACCATTTTAAATGATGCTAAACAGAGAAGTGTTAATTGCCATAATTCATTCACATAAATCATATATATCATGCCACTGCATTTTTTTTTGTTTTAATCCTCTGAGTACCTCATTCCTGCAGTGCTGTTGTGTGGTCACACGATCCCTGTTCTTTGGCATCTGCAGGGAAAGATCCTTGGGAAGGGCTTCTATTACTTTGCTCATGTATGCTCTCTACAGTATCTATGAGTCTGTGTCTGCATAGACCTAATTGGTGCTGTGCCAGTCACATGACTTAAATTCAAATTAAATTATAAATATCAAAGAACTGTTTCATAGCTCAATCATTTCTTTATTGAACATCAAATGTGTGTTTTTTTGTGCATTAATATGGTGTAGAACTTTTTGTGAATCTCTTAGTGAATGTAACAAATCAGCATACTATACCATGCCCCCATAGTGTTTATCAGTAAGATAACATGGAGGAGGAGGGAGGTAGGAATGGGAGTGTCATTTGCCACTGTGTATATGCCCACATGTGTGACTCTATACTCTGTGGGCTGTACAAATAAGAAAAAGGAGGAAAAGAAGAGCTTAGGAGGAAACTGAAATATAAGCATGCTCAGTAGTAGACACCGGCTAGTATACACGATCTCAGGCTGCAGCGGGGACACAGAGAGGATAAGTGGGACAGTTGAAGGCAGGGTCAACCAAGTATATGCTTTACTGTCTTTGTGATTATGCACACTCTGTTATATAGCAAGTAATAATAGTCTGTCATAGTCTAGGTTTAATTACACTTTAAGCTTAGAGGAAAGGAGGTTTAATCTAAAATTGTAGAAGGGGTTCTTTACAGTCAGAGCAGCATAAGTGAGGAAACTCTCTTCCCCAGGAAGTGGTAACAATTGGGAGTATTGACACATTCATAAAATCTCTAGATGAGCACAATATACCAGAATACATACTGTATACTCTAATGACCCATACACATGGTCGGAAATTCCGACCACAAAATCCGTCGGATTTTTTCCGATGGATTTTGTCTGACACTGGTGTTGCATACACACCGTCGGACAAAGTTGTCGGAAAATCCGATCATTCTGAACACGGTGACGTTCGTTGCGTACGACGGAAACTACGTAGAGGCTAGTAGCCAATAGCTTTGGTCTTGTAATTTGATCTGAGCATGCGTGGCACTTTGTCCGTCGGAATTCGCTACACACGATCGGAAAAAGTCCGATCGGACTTTGTTGTCGGAAAATTTGAGAGCAGGATCTCAATTTTTTTTCCGACGGAAAAAGTCCGATGGCGCCCACACACGGTCGGATTTTCTGACAACATGGTCCGATAGGACATTTTCCGTCGGAAAATCCGACCGTGTGTACGGGGCATTAGAATAGAATACTTAAAGCATATGCTCGCAAACAAAAAACCTGTAAGACAAAGGCATAATGAGCTAGTATTCACAGGATCTTTTGGTTTTAGGATTCTGCACATTCGTTATCGTTTGTTATAACGATAACGAAAATACCCGAAATTCGGACAAAAATGCATTCGCACAAAAACGAATGCACATGTCTAGTGATCAGTACACACAGGGGAACACAGTAACAGGCAGGTTCAACCAAGTATTGTAGGACATAGAAAGGAACAATTGACGTGGCAAAAGCACTGTGCTATATCTTGTGCATTAAATGGACAGGATCATTTCTTTTTTTAGGGTTACAACCACTTTAAACTGATACACACATGGGTTTGGACTGGATACACTTGTGTAATTTTCAAACCTTAACTACTATGCAACTAATTTCCCCTACAAGGTGGTATTCCTTGTAGCCAGTACCTCTGCAACCTGAGTAACTCTTTTTTTATTCCCTTATAGGGACCAGACCTTTTTTTCTGTTGCCTGTCTTTCTCCCCTCTCCCTTGGCTGCTGTCCAATCTTCCCCCTGCACTCTCCCAGTGCCCTGTATAGAATGAAATTGAAAAAACTATAATATTAAGCCTGCCTCTTTTCTTCCTCCTCTTAACCACCTCCACCCCAATACCTGCTACTCACATTCCCATGTAGTCAGCAAACATATGGTCAAGGAGCTGCCTGTGAGTGCCAGGCCTTTCCAATATGTTAAAAAAATAAAATAATTTTGGGTATTAGAGTATCAGAAGCCATTTATCATCAGAGAGGATCCTGCTACCAATGCGGCAACAAGGTTGTTATGCAGTAGTTATGCACCTGTGAGGTGTCCCAGAAGATTGCAGGGAAGGAGGGGGAGAGGAGAACTTCCACTCGGATCAAAAAAAGAAAGAGAAAGACGGCGCCCTCTAAGTGCAGCAAGGTTAAAAACAATTTATTAAAAATGAATTAAGGAAACTCACAAAGGAGATGTATCATCAAGGCATGTCAGGGGTTAAAGTATCATCCGTTTTGAGTCCCGGGTAGATGTCTTAGGATGTATTGTCTCCTACTTCCTGTAGTCTCTTGTGCTGGTCCGGTGGCGCTGTGGGCTCTCAGCGTTTCCAGAGGGCTGGAGAGCAGGCTGTGGAGAGAGTATGCTGCTTTGTTGTTAGATGATGCAGCAATGTGATCACTTCCGGGAACGGGTCACGTGGGCGGCGCTTCGGTGGCATGCGTGCCCCTTCATCAGGCTATGTTGGTGGCAATGTTGGAAGAGGGATTATGTACCCTGAGTGGTCCATTTATCACTCCCTATATACACCTTATGAGCTACATCCTGTGTGCGCCATACAAACCCCCTGATTGTCTGTTTCTTCCACTCGGATCACCTAGTCAATCCGAGCGGAAGTCAGAGCGGGTACCTGTCAAAACTAGGTACCCATTCTCCACTCCTCCCCCCCACCTAAAAAAAAATGACATGCCAAATGTGGCAGGTGATGGGGGAAGGAGTGCTTAAAGCAGAACTTCCCCTTTTGGGTGGAACTCTGCTTTAAAGCGTTATACTTCCTCTCAGTAGCTCAGCAAAAACATGCCTAATAACTTTGAAAATGGGCAGAAATCAATGTCAATATCCTGCCTTCTTACTAGACTATTAAGAGTTTAAAACTAAGTTTGGGTTTTAGGATTTTAGGCATGATTCAAAGAACTCCCTGAAAACCAACTGTGAACTGATTTGCTCATACTTACTGGCAACTAAAAATTATAGAAACTTTTTGGATGTCTGCTAAATTCTGTCTGAAACTTAACTACTAGATCACAATATATTATCTATGTGGGTCATAGATAACATTTTATTTAAATCTGTGTTCATTATTTTATATTGTTGATTGGTTATATTAGACTGTTTGTGGTTTGCCGACAATCATGTGGCTCTGACACCTTGTTTTACAGAACAGTTGTTTTGTCTATTGGTGTCACTTTTTAAAATGTTGCCCACAATTGTTCTTTTTAAAAGCATGCAAACGTTTCCTGCATGATAGAATTTAGTTGCAGGTCATTTAACCTTGTATATTTTTCATCCTATCTGAATAGCTTCTCTGCAGGAAAAGATCCCATGTTCAAAGTTTAGATGATGCTAATTACCGTATTTCAAAGGTCATTATGCTTTCAGTGGAATTAAATGCATAGGACTGTGTATTTCAAAACCCACAAATAGGTAACCTTTGTAAGAAAATATTAAACAGGCCTGTTTCAAGAGTTCCAATGCGACCAAATGTTTCATTTATCTTAATTAAAAGAAGCGTTCTCTTGCTTTCCAGTAATTACTAGATGGCAATGATTCAAACCTCAAGAAAGTATATATCAAAATGCCCTAAAACATGTACATTTCATGTCAATTATTTATTGGCCTAATGTAAATAAGGATGGAGATGTATCTTCCTCAACAAGGACATGTCAATAGATTTTTTTACTGCTTCTTACTAACTACTTAACAAGGGGAAGTCCTTGGTGATATATCTACAGGTTTACTTCTAATCTAGAAAGTCTAAAATCTTAAAATGTAGCATACTGCTTGCTGATGTTGTGTCCTGTACCATATACACAAGAGTTCAGCGCTGGGTAGATAAAGCAATAACTAAGTGCATTAGAGCCCTTTCACACTGGCAGCGCCTGGGCGTCTCCAGTAAAGTGGCGCTAGTTTTATTTATTTTTTGTTAGTTTTTGGTATTTGTTGTACCGCATACCTTTTTACTATTTTGAATAAACGTGTTAATTACAGACATAGTTGTTTTGCTTATCAGAGAGCCTCACCTTTTGGTCACTTTCTTGTAGTGACCTTCCTTTTGGTTATAGTTTTAGTTTCACTTTACCGTCGTTTTTGCGGTGCTTTTCGGGTGCTAGCGGGACACTTTTAACCCCTGCTAGTGGCCGAATAAAGGGTTAAAAGCACCCACAAAGCGCTGCTGCCAAGACGTTTTGCAGGCGCTTTGGCACCGCTGTCCATTGATTTTAATGGGCAGGGGCGCTTTAGGTGTGGTGTATACACACTCCTAAAGCGCCTCAAAGAAGATGCTTGCAGGACTTTTTTTGATGTCCTGCCAGCGCAGCACTCCAGTGTGAAATCACTCTGGCTTTCACACTGGCATTGCAGATTTTTTCAGGCACTTTACAGGCGCTTATTTTCGCGATAAAGCACCTAAAAAACGCCTCCAGTGTGAAAGGGGTCTTAAATGCACAAACAAGTTGTAATTTTGAAACATACTTTATATCATTTATTGTATTATGCAACAAACTACTTTACATAATTCCTACTTACTGCAGACTGCAGAATACAAACAGAACCATCATTAACTGAAGGTTAATTCCTTTGGGCTTCTTTTCCTGATTTGTCAAACTTCTTTAAACTTGGCAAACTTTAAATTACATGGGTCATTCTGAACTCTAGGGAGAAAATCATTACGTATTAATAGAATTTGTAATTCAAAGTTGACACTGTGAAAACAGAAGAAAATATGAAGGAGGTGAATATAGGAAGTTATTTATATTTTATTATTGTGGGAGACAACTTTTGTACTGCATATGCAGTCTAATCTACAGTACCTGAGATTAGAAAACTAAGTGGTCCCACTAGTGCTAAGAAGCAACATGGAGGATCTTTTGATAGGCTGATAAGTGCTCATAGGCTGGGACACCAGTACTATTTCCAGTGCTGTACCCAACTTTAAAACTTCTATCTTTGTAAAAAAACATGGCTTATTTCATAGTAAATAAAGCTGTCATGGCAAATGTGAAGTTTTGGCACCATTACTGAAGAGTGTTCCTCTCAAATACAGGCAGAGGTGTAGGCTGATAAAGTAAGCTGGAGCAGTGCCCCCATCGTCAAGGTCACCCCTAAACTTGCAAATGTAAACTTCCTATCTCACACTGCCCTGGACAAGCTGGGTAGTGCAAGTGAAGATGAAGACCTGGGGTGTAACTTTAGTAATCTGCATGGATACATTTTTCATATGTCACAATACTGACACAATATAATTAACCCTTTGTGCCTAAGAGTAAAACAAATCTTAATGCCCAAATTTGCAGCTATGACATGTGTTAGTAAAACCGTACATATCATCACAACTACTTTGTTCATCCAGGTGGATTATACCTTGTTTTTTTCAGGACAAATTTGGCTTTCATTTGGTGGTAATTTGTAATATATATCTCCTGATTTTTTCTATTATCAAAGGAAACTGGCCCAAAATAGTATTTTTTTTTTTTTTTTTTTTAAATGTAGCTGTATATGTATTGCTCCTACCATAACCTACCACCAAAGAACAACTCCAAACAAATGTCCCTGCTCCTGATCTGATGATTTCAGCAATACCACATATGTGTATGTTAGTTGTTGTGTGTCCCCGTAGTAAAGCCGAGAAACTATAGTGTGCGTTTTGCTTTTTTTATATCCTACCTAAAGCACACCGACACTAATTGACACTGATACCAATTGTTAAAAAAAAAATTAAAATCCTGTCCAAAAAATACTGCCAATGAACCTTGGACCCTGGCATTGACCTTTGACCCTGACCTTGACCCAAACACTAACCCTGGCATTGACCTAGATCAAACCTTGTTCTAGGTATCCTTTTTATATATTTTGTTCTACACACGCTTTTTTTTTTTAATCTCTCCAAGGACAGAGAAAGATACAATGTATTTGTCTCATCCATTCACAGAGACAGAAAACATGGGGGTGGGTTTCACAGTGACTGATCTCTGTGATTGCCAATCAGAGGCAGTCACAGCGATCAGGTGACCCAGGAATCGGACGTTCCGGGTCCCGATCATTAGACAGGGGCTCCGGCTCTCGGTGAGACCCTGATCACTGTGCTGGGAGCACACCCAGCACAAAGGGAGGTACGCAAATATGCAGCCCCTTGGCAACAAGCCCAGTGCAGTGGGGCTGCATATTTGTGTGATTTTGGTGCCAAGAGGTTAAAAAAATTCTGTACTTTGGATAAGCAAATGTGCTTTGGTCTGGTTCAGATCCTGTACTCAATTCTAGCCTTTTTCAAGGCTAATAGGCAAGAGATTCCCAAACAAAGAACATGGATTGTTGGCCACTGCTTAGGAGGACATGTAGCAATGCAAAAATAAATTATGAATAATACAAATAATTAGGGAGAGGGTCCACCTTTTTATGCAGCTTTAACAATAACATTGGAAAAACACCAATCCTCTCAATTACATGCTTGGGGGATGTCTTTAGGCTGTATTTGGTGTTATGGAACAGTGCGACTCTCACGGACAGTGTTAGCAACCCCATGTTCTGGTACCACATAATTTGCATAAAACATTTTATTAACATTTACTTTATTGTTTGGTTATAATATAGCAGCAGGTGACCCCCATTATCACAAAAAAAAAACAATGTTTTTAGGTAGCTTTGGATGCGACACCTGATTTTTTTAACCAGAGGTGACAGGCCAGTGGGAATATCAGCCATAAAATGAATATGAAATTATTGTGTTCTTTAACCGATTTCCAACCAGCGCATGCCGACATACGTCGGCAGAATGGCGCTGGTGGGCAAAAGGGCGTACAGGTAAGTCCCCTTTAAGAAGCGGTCGCGATCATGTCACGGAGAGGTAGAACGGGGAGATGCTTTTGTAAACAAAGCATTTCCCCGTTCTGCCTAGTGACAGGACAGAGATCACTGCTCTCTGTCATCGAGAGCAGTGATCGCTGTCATGTGTGTTGTAGCCCCCCCCCACAGTTAGAATCACTCCCTAGGACACACTTAACCCCTTCATCGCCCCCTAGTGGTTAACCCCTTCACTGCCAGTGTCATTAACACAGTAATCAATGCATTTTCATAGCACTGATCGCTGTATAAATGACAATGGTCCCAAAATAATGTCAAAAATGTCCGATGTGTCCGCCATAATGTCTCAGGCCTGATAAAAATCGCAGAATGTCGCCATTACTAATAAAAAAAAATAGAAACTAAAAATGCCATAAAACTATCCCTATTTTGTAGACGCTATAACTTTTGTGCAAACCAATCTATATACGCTTATTGCTATTATTTTTATCAAAAATATGTAGAAGAATACATAACGGTCTAAACTGAGGAAAAAAAATGTTTTTTTATATATTTTTGGGGATATTTATTATAGCAAAAAGTAAAAATAATGCGCTTTTTTCAAAATTGTCTCTCTTTTTTTGTTAATAGTGCAAAAAATAAAAACAGCAGAGGTGATCAAATATCACCAAAAGAAAGCTCTAATTGTGGGAAACAAAGGACGTCAATTTTGTTTGGGTACAATGTGGCACGACCATGCAATTGTCAGTTAAAGCGACGCAGTGCCGATTTGCAAAAAGTGCTCTGGTCAGGAAGGGGGTAAATCCTGGTCAGGAAGGGGGTAAAAGTAGTTAAAAAATAGAGCTTAAACCCTCAACAACTGTATACATTTGTCAGTGGCAAAACTGTTTAATAGTATTGTTTGTGAGATTCTTTTTCTTTTTTTTTTTTGCAGCATCACAATACATTGTGCTAACAGTTTCTAATCTTCTTCCAACAGCACTGCTGTGGTCTGCAACGTCTGCATGCAGTGTATCAGCTGTGGTAAAAGTACATACACTAGTCTGGTTCCAGATTGTTGCCACACCAGTTCCAATGTCAACATCTATCGTGATTGCTGCCACACTAGTCCACAGTGTTGACAGACCAGTGTAAGTCAGCAATTGTTTTTCTGATTGCTGCTACCCTAGTTCCAATGCCCGCAGACCAGTACAGCCATAAGCGCTGTTCCTGATCACTGCCATACAAGTACAGTGTTGCATCTGCCTGCTGGCTGTACTGACCCTGGCTCGTTTATTGACCACATTTCTGTCTGTTGCCTAGATCGATCATTTTGCCTTGACTGAACTGACCCATCTGCAGTATGTACCTGCGAGACACCAGCCTCAGACTTCCCAGGCAGACAATTGCACTCCTGGAACCATAGAAACTCTTCTGGTCTTCCTTTCTCCAGTCTCCTATACTTCTTGGCCATTAAAAATGGCATTCCTGGAGCAGCCACATACCAGGAGGCTAGGCTTGCTTGGTTTATAGGAATGTGGACTGCTATAGGTGACCACTATACTAAACTATATTCCCTAACCACTCATACAGAAGCGACCCTATGGTCTGACTTTCCAACGTAAAATGTGTGATCAGAGCTTGTTGTCGGAAATTCCGACTGTGTGTAGGCTCCATCGGACAGTTTTCATCGGAATTTCTGTTGCACAAAATTTGAGATCTGGTTTTCAAATTTTCCGACAACAAAATCCGTTTGCGTAAATTACGATTGTGTGTACACAATTCCGACGCACAAAGTGCCACGCATACTCAGAATCAAGCAGAAGAGCCACACTGGCTATTGAACTTAATTTTTCTCGGTTCATCGTAAGTGTTGTATGTCACTGCGTTCTTGATGTTTGGAATTTCTGACAAGATTTGTGTGACCATGTGTATGCAAGACAAGTTTGAGCCAACATTTGTCAGAAAAAATCCAAGGATTTTGTTGTCGGAATGTCTGATCAATGTCCGATCGTGTGTATGGGGCATTACAGTGCATTAACTTTGTTAAAATCAGTTGATATGTTTAATACACTGTCAGATACAATGTCAGATATGTAATCAGTCCAAACTGTGAAAAAATCTCACATATGTGATATCACCATATTCAGGAAGAATAGCAGAATGTGTTTTGGGCTGTAATTCTAAGTATGCCCATATGTGTGTGAAAATATCTTATTACAATATCTCATTGAGTTGTTGAGAAAACATGAGGCAAGGGAAATTCTTGCTATGGAGACACTTGGTTCTTTGACAGCTATTTAAAAAAAAAAAAATATCGCCTTGCTTTGGAGAGATCTTCTCTTACTTCCTGTTGTGTCCTTGGGACAGGAAACTAAGGAAAACACCCCTTATGGGACACAGACATAAAAAAAGAACAAACATAGCAAAAAGTTTTGGATACGATTTCAACTCTACATACATTCTAAAGCTGCTAGGCAAAAACATTTTCTGGGCTAATCCTTTGACATTGTGTCATGTGCATGGCATTTTGGTGTTCTCTCCATTTCATAAATTTAACATCTTATTTTTCATCAGTAAATTCAGCACAATGCTGCATGAAGACCTACGACCTTTCACTAATTAGAAACCTCTATGTTTGCATTGCGATTGTTTACACTGAAAATTAAATTAGAATATATGTCAATTATTATTTTAAATGGTTTTGCCTGTGTAGCACTAACCCCCGAAAGAGCTGCTGGTTATTTTTGGGCTTACTGTTATCTTCTTGACCTCGTATGCGTCTAGGGGTTTCCCGAGGTAGATGGCCCAAGGAACTGCAGAGACTGACACTGGATCCACTTTAGGGATTTTTATTTGCAAAACGTCAGACAAAACACAGTCTCGCAATGAAGGGATAGAGGGTACTGGTAGGAAGTTCAGGTACTTACTCTTGAAACTGCTTGTAACTGAATGTCTCTCACTATAAACTCCAGGGAATAGCCATTCGCAACTGGATACTGCAGCTATCAGATAAATCCCCTCTCAGTAGATTTAACAGCCGACAGGTGACTCAAATAAAGCAAAGTCTCTGCCACAGACTTGGTCGTAAAACTTGTAGGTTAAAAGTGTCTGCCACAGACTTGGTTGTAACTGAAGGATAAATGAACTTAGAGAACCCTCAGATGGTACCAGTACTTGCAGCCGGTCCGGCGATTCCGTACGAGTGTGGATTCACCTGGTGTCCTTCTAACTTAGCTTCCAGGCTCTTACCGAGCAGCCAGCCTTGTGTGTGGCCCTCTTCTGAAGAGTCCTCCCCTGGTTGTGTTCTCAGTTGCTGGGCCTCTCCAAAACCGAGATGGCACCGGACCACCCTGGAATCCTCCTTCCAGTTACTGTGCCTCGGCTAGCCAGCCCCGAAACTCGGAAATGGATGGATCCGCACCCCAGGCCATGAGGGCCCTGAGGGCTGGTCAGGAGGACCAGGACCAAACAGACAGAAAGATCTTCTGGATCGGAACCCAGAAGCACGTGACCTCAGTCCCATAGGTACCCTCTCCCAGAATGCACAGCGAGACAACCCACTCACTGGTTGGTTCTGAGAAAGATTGACACTCAATGCGTCCAACTGGACTGCATTCCTATGCTTGCCAGAGGTGACACCGACACCTATGGCCAAGCAGAACACACTGCAATCCAGCCAAACTGGTACTGAGACCAGAATTTAGAACAATTAACCCTAAAACCCTTTGAGAAAGTCACATGATCAGTGACGCAACGCGTCAGTGAGAAGCCAGGTGTCATTGTTTACTTCTGGCCGAGGCCGAGACCGGAAGCATCTCTGTATTACACAGCATTCACTGAATTTTAAATGTAAGTGGTTACTATTATTAATACATTTTTATTTATGAATTACTACACATGTGAGCCCCCTTATCATTACATGCCTGCCTGAAATATTTATCCTATGATCGGAGCATTCCTAAGAGGCTTCTGCTGGAAAGTGTGGCGGAGAATTCGCTGGTCGAATAAGATTGGTGGCTACAAATACAAAGTGCTACTTGGCCTGTAGGGGCCTATATTTGAGGTGAGAGGCTGGGGGAAACAGTGGGGAGCACCACAAACAGCACGGAGCACTTTGGATGCATGGATCAGCACCCTGTTTTGGAACACTGATTGCACAAACCATTTTTTCACTTGAAACACTCACAGGAAGAACTATTGAAAGGATTTTGAGTGTATTTTTTCTACACATTTGCTGTTTTGCACAATATTGCTGGGACTTGTTGTTCACATTTATTTTATTTTTATTTATTTATTTTTTATATACTTTTTATATCTTAATTCATTTTTATATATTTTTTGGATATCATTGATTATTTATTGCACGGATTTTTCTTTTTTTGGTTCACGGATAGCACCTGTAAATAAGGTTTTAGCCCATTCTGGTTGTCATTATTAGAAGGTTTGAATCACCTGTTCTTCACCTTTGATTATTTTGCACAGTGCACTTTATATTATTATTTGTATTATTTATTAGAAGAATTGTTTGCAATATATTCTGTTTGAAAGGTTTAATCGATTTTACTATTGCACATAAATGTTTTCCATTTAAGGTCCATTGAATTTTGCACTGTTACACCTGATATTCACAGTTATTTAACGGATCAGGAAGTATTTATATATAAGAAGGATTTATCTCAAAAGGTCATATTTAGGCAGTTTTTATCAGGAAGTTTTTATTTACTATTTTAGATGCTTACATCCTCTGAGCATTTATTTGATATATAATTTTTTTAATATTTATTGGTTAGCGCCACATACCATTTTAACCAATTATTCCCTTACTGTGTGAGATCACTTTTATGTTGGCAGCTTTCCATTACTTCGCTCTAAGGAGGTAGAGCACACTAGTTACCCCTTATTAACAACCCTAAAACCCAACTGTGGTTTCAGGAACTTTAAATTTACAAAAACATAGCGCGTGCTCATTTGGACCCCGGCGCCACACCTGTTTTGAGGACGACAGGTCTGTTGTATTGGTGAGTGCAAGTCTGGTTGTTTGGTGATCTAACTGAATATTCAAAGGGTGAATTGGTCCATTACCTGCATGGGATGGCTATAGTGAAGAATTATTCTTTAATAAAATGAACTAGATACTTTGTATTTTCAAGATCACTGAGAAGTTTAGTTACTTTTCTGTGTAGACACAGACTAGCATTAGACATCTTATATACTGTAACTGTGGACACACTTTTTAAATTATACTTCCATATTTGTTTTTGATTTGCATTATTTTATAGTATCTGAGCACTTACAGTATATATCTTGTGGAAACATTAGCATATTGGCTTAGGTTACACTCCAGTATTTGTTATTTGCTTCATTCTAATTATAACAGTAGCTAATTATGTCTTTTACACAGAGCTGATTGTGCTAAGCATAGTGCTGTACTATATGAGAGATTTTATTAGCTGCATGTTTTATTTTTGTATGGCTTTTTAAGTACAGCAGTTTATCCATTTTAATTTTGTTTTTAACTACTTTGTTAATGATTGGCATATATATATATATATATATATATATATATATATATATATATAGTTACGGTATGCTAGGTGAGGTAATATATAATCAGTATATTTCACCTCGCATGCATTCTTTTGTCAGAGACTGAACCGTAATCCGGCCCGGGTTTTTCCAGCCTTTGTGACAGGCTTGGTTCCGGTCCAGATGTTGTGGTCCACTTGAGTCCACGTTCAGGTGGACTTTAAATGAGCAGGAAGTGAGCACAGGATAGCTCTGGCCTGAGACTCAGAAGGGAATCTCTGTTTGGACTTAAAAAGAAGGTTTGCTTTACCACATGTTTTGTGGGTGTCGGGGACCAGCCCCACACCGTATAGAGAGGAAGTCTGTTGTATAATTTAGCGCCGGACGGCAAGGATTTGCTTTACTATTTTTTTGTTTGTTTTCATGACTTTGCCAACCTCTTCTAAATAAAGCTGGCAACCCGCCAGATTTTAAAGAAACTGCCTGAACGCTGCCCTTAATTTCCAGAAAAGGTGATCCCCATGAGCTATGAGCTATGATCTCCCACACATGATGGAGAATGCAGGCAATTTGGAAGTAATGTTAAAGGCCCTGCTACGGGCACATGGAGCTGAGCGGCAAACCAACCGCCAAGTCGCAGAGGCCGCTGCAGCACAACAGGGGGGTCGCTGCAGCACAACAGGTGGCACAGCAAGAGATGAACCCGCAGGTCACAGAGGCTCTGGTGGAATTGAAAAAGGGGTTCGCACCTCCTGTGCCAGTGGAACCAAAATTGGTACGTGCCTCGTACCACCTACAGAAGATGTCACCTGCCGATGATATCGAGGCATGCCTTGTGACTTTTGAGATAGTTGCTGTCCACGAAGGATGGCCAAAAGAACAGTGGGCGGGTCTGTTGGCCCCATTTATGACAGGAGAACCTTAAAAGGCCTATTTTGATCTAGAACCGGATAAGGCTCAAGACTATGAGACTCTGAAGACAGAGATACTCGCATGCTTGGGTGTCACCATAGCAGTCCGGGCCCAGCGCGTGCATCAGTGGACCTTCTCCAGCAACAAGCCACTCTGTTCTCAAATGTTCGATCTGGTCCACCTCACCAGGAAATGGTTGCAGCCAGAGACCTTGACAGGCCCTCAGATCATGGAGCGTGCGGTAATGGACCAGTACCTGTGCGCGCTCCCTGCTGCTCTGAGGAAGTAGGTTGGACAGGGGGACCCCAAAACCGCAACCCAATTGGTGGACCTAGTGGAGAGGTACATTGCTACTGAGGACTTGGTGAATCCTTCTACGCCCCACTTCGCGGTGTCTAGGGGTGCAAGATCGCCCAGCTTTTTTTTAAGACTGTTACAGGGTTCAAGAGCATGGGTAAGTTAGATAAGAGTGTTGTTACACCTAATGAGATTGTGGGTCCTAGACCTGGAGATTGGCCAAAGAAGCCAGGAAGGTCTTTGGGACCATTAAGAGGACTGGGGATAGAGCACATACATTGTTTCCATTGCCATGCATTAGGGCATATTGCTGCAAACTGTCCTGTAAATGACGAACCTATGAAATGCGATTATGCTTATATGAAAAGACACATATCTCTGTTTGCACAGGTAGCATGTACTGCATCATGTCAGAGTCGCACTGAAAAACAAATGTGTGTTATTTCAGTGGATGGAAAGCCACTCACAGCCCTGCTAGACTCTGGTAGTGTGGTGACCCTAGTCAGAAATGATTGTGAAAACCCCACAAAACTACACCCTCGTACTATCGGGGTCATTTGCATCCATAGGGACACTCAGGACTACCAGACAGCGGTGGCTGAGGTTGATACCCCGTGGGGCAGTGTAACACATTCAGTGGGGGTGGTACCTTCAATGCTTCCTGAAGCTTTAGTGGGGATAGATTTTCCTAATTTTTGGAGTTTATGGGAGAGCAAAGGAAAGCTGGTAGATAGAGCTCCCTCTGCTGGGGAAGCACAGGAACTCTCACCAGACCCTTTTTGCCAAAGGGAAGGGGACACTGTTGGGGGGATCGAGGAAGCCGGAGAGCCTCTTCCTTTCCCTGTCATGGCTGGGGAGCCAGAGGACCTGGAAGCTAACTCCTAGCCCAAGGGTAATGAACAGGTGAACATCTCTGACCCTGACAATGAGAGTAGCCAGAATGTGTTACCTGACTTAGTAGTCAGGACTCCAGGAGAGAGGATTTCTGTACCGAGCAACTGCGAGATGTCACCCTCATGAGAGCTAGAGAAACTGTTAAGATGGTGGATGGGGAACCAGTGGATTTTTATTGTGACTGCGACATTATGTCGGACACATCGGACATTTTTGACACATTTTTGGGACCATTGTCATTTATACAGCAATCAATGCTATTTAAATGCATTGATTCCTGTATAAATGACAGTTGTAGTGAAAGAGTTAACCACTAGGGGGAGGGGAGGGGTTATGGGCTCTGACATGTGTGTTTTTTTACATTAGGGGGCGGGGCTGACGTCTGACGTCATTGATCGGCTTTCCCGATGACCGGGAACAGCCAATCAATGACAGGCAGAGTAGGAAGCGCGGGGAGAGGTTTGTTTACACAAACCTCTCCCCGTTCTTCAGCTCCGTAACCCGATTGCGGGACACCAGCGGCGATTGGGTCCACTGGTCCCGCGGCCGGGGTCACGGAGCTCCCGACCGGGTCGCGAGCGCGCCGCTGTGTGGGCTCCATCTGACTTTTTCCTTCGGAATTTCCGACGGAAAAAGTTTGAGATCCTGCTCTGAAATTTTCCGACAACAAAGTCCTATCGGACTTTTTCCGATCGTGTGTAGCGAATTCCGACGGACAAAGTGCCACGCATGCTCAGATCACATTACAAGACCAAAGCTATTGGCTACTAGCCTCTACGTAGTCCCGGCGTACGCAACGAACGTCACCACATTCAGAATGATCGGATTTTCCGACAACTTTGTCCGACCGTGTGTATGCAACACCAGTGTCGGACAAAATCCGTCCACTCTAATACGGGGTATTAGAGTGGAGTGATCATTTCTAGATAGTAACACACTTATGATGCTGCGCTCATGTATGTTATTAAGGAAAAAATGATACAGAGAAATGTAATTTCCGAGCTGACCTCCTTCCTAAAAATTCTAGCAACCTGGCTAGTGCTACCTCTGGTGTGAATACTTCCATAAGCACTGACCTGAATCCATACTTTATACGTATGATTTATTACAATGACAGAAACCTAATCTTATCTAAAATAAAAGGAAAATTTTTTTTTTTTTTTTTTTAAGCACACAACTTTTACTCGTGTAGAGGCATTATGTAGAATTCATATTATTTTGCATGAACTCCTAGGCATTAGTGATTTCTGAAAATCACAAAAAGCATGAAAGGGTTGAAGGCGCAGAAGCCAACCTAAGTGAAATCAGTTTATATCCAAGTATCATGATGTCTCTGCTTTCCATAATTTTTAGAGGTTCTACAAAAATCCATCCCCCTAAATGAATGATATCTAAGTTATTGAATCTATATCATTGACACAGCCATGAAACCACTACAAGAAATTAGACTGGAATGCCCTCAGTGTACCCCAAGGCTCATTTTTTATGAAGTTAATTTACTGTGAACCTAGGGTTGTGGCCGATTGCCCTATATGGTACCTGCAGGATTTTTAATCCAAGGTGAAAAGGAATACTCCCTTGGGATAGATTATTCAACATTGGTCTACCCTGGTTCAATGGTATCATACTGATACTAAGGAAAGGAATATGGTTATCTTCAATGAAGAAAGTGTTTAGATGGCACAGTCCCCTTCAAGCTTACCATAAGTATATGAAGTATACGTTTTGGGAGTGATATAATTATCAACCTGTGAATTCCTTGACTTCTTATCATAACATGGTGTGAACGTAGGGCTATTTCCCGCCCCCCCCCCCCCCTTTATGGCACACTGACACCTCATTAGACCTCTTGGTGGGCCCTGAGGACCATTTGGAACCTTGATCACTTTTGGGTGACATTTTATTAAGGTCCTACATAAGCTCCAGAAGAAGCCACGATTGTGGTGAAACATGTAGAGGCAACAAACTTTTGTATTGTGACTACATGACTTTCCGTGCTCTAGTTTTAAATATTGATTCTCTTTTTAACCATGTTTGTTTAACCACTTGCCTACCAGGCACTTACACCCCCTTCCTGCACAAGCCATTTCTCAGCTTTCACCGCTGTCACACTTTGAATGACAATTGCGCGGTCGTGCTACACTGTACCCAAACACATTTTTTATAATTTTCTTCACACAAATAGAGCTTTCTTTTGGTGGTATTTAATCGCTGCTGTTTTTTTTATTTTTTACAAAAAAAGACCAAATATTTTGAAAATAAATGTTTTTTACTTTTTACTGTCAGTAAATTTTGGAACTAAGTAATTTTCCGCCTTCACTGATATGCGCTGATGGGCACTGATAGGCTGAACTGGTGGGCATTGATGAGGTGGCACTTTTGGGCACTGATGAGGCGGCACTTATTAGCAATGATGAGGTGGCACAGATAAGGAGCCACTAATATTCTGCACTTATGTGCACTGATAGGTGGCACTGAGCACTGTTAGGTGGCACTAATGGGCACTGTCAGGTGGCACTGATGGGCACTAATAGGCGGCACTGGTGGCAATGATAGGCGACACTGGTGGGCACTGATAGGTGGCACAGATAGGCAGTACTGATGGGCACCGATGGGCATTGATGGGTGGCACTGATGGGCGGCATTGATGGGCATTACTGATGGGCATTGATTGACATCAGTGATCGACATTGATGGGCAGCACTAATAGGCGGCACTGATTGCCAGCACTGGCTGGCATCACTAATGGGCACTGATTGGTGGCACTTGTGGGCAGTGGTGGGCACCTATTGCTGCCACTGGCGGGCACTGATAGCTGGCACTGGTGGGCAATGGTGGGCACTGATTTGTGACACTATATTGCAATATTGTAATCAGGGCACTGATGACCAGTGCCCTGATTATATTCCTTGATGTCCCCCTGCGTGGAGATGCCGCTGATCGGCTCTCCTCGCCACACACTCTGTCAGGCAGAGTGGGTGGGTGGGTGGGCAGGCGGCAATCAGTTAAATAAAATTATGGAATTTGTAATATCAATTTGATTAGATTTTTTTTGCACCTCAAAACTCCCAATTTTGTTTCTTGGTACTTTTAGAGTAAATGGTGTTACAGTTAAAGCCTAACTCCAGTTTTCTGTCACTTTAAAATATTTAGTTTTAACCAAGCTGGTCAGTAATCAATGTGAGTAGATAGGGGTCACTCTGATGCCCTTTAAGACAGATTTTGTTTTAGGGGAATGATTTAATTTCCTTCCTAGCAAGATCCTATATAGCTCAGGACGTCCAGAGGGAGTCCAGGCTGGCTGATTGGAAAATAGGAGCCAGGAAAGATAGATGACCTAATATCAGCACTTTTATTTGTTAAAACCCCTAGGAAGGGCACCCCTTCTACTATGTACACAAAGATACACTGTCATTCAAAATAGAAATGTTGATTGACAAGCTGAGAAGCTATAGATTCTTGTACTTGTGCTGAGAACTCATAAAATAAAACGGAGTTGGACTGAGCCTGTGTCTGCTTTATGTGTCTGAAGTGGATCTTTAATACCCTTGATGCTGTGAAGTGAGATTGTACCCTGTTAAGCCTCTGCTTGATTGTGCATCTTATGAGGTACCCACATGGTGAATTAGGATCCTGGTTAATCCAACTGTGTGCAAACCTGGTCAGGCTATGGGATGGTTTTGTCTAGGGTAGTAGGAGCTCTATCATGAAACCATGTGCAGGACACCATATCTGATGCAGTGAGTGTCATCAGCCAGAAGAGCAGAGCTGACACAATATATGACCGGGAGTATGGTGGGTGTGTACATCGAGCACACCATGTGTTAGGCACACTGAACATGCCTCCTTTTGTTTGCATGTCCTTTTCCTAGTGGCGTTAGTATTGGGGTTCTCACCACCATTCCTCTTCTGCAACTATTCATATATCTGAGTCCTCAAGTTTGTTTTGGAGTATTGATTTACATTACGTGCATTTGTATGTATTCCTATCTTTGTGTACTGTCTGTATTTTCTGTGTATCTATTGTCATTTTGTGCCATTTAGAGGCTATACTAGACCGATTCTTTTGTGTGGTGTTCTGGCTGTCTAGACCCTTTTCCTTTAATGGAAGCTTCACTAGGTTTTCATAACCACTCCTTCTGTTTGGGAAGGCTTTTTTCCTAGTGGTGTTAGTCGTGGGGTTCTCACCATCATTCCTCCTCTGCAACTATTCATGTATCTGACTCCTCAGGTTTCTTCTATTTGGTTGTGGAATGTTGCTTTATATTACATACATTTGTATGTATTCCTATATTTGTGCATTATCTGTGTTTTATGTGGTCTTTGTCTTATGTTGGGTGCTATTCACATGCCTACAATTGTTTACTTTTGGCACATGTGGGGTGATTGGTCTTGAGTAGTATTTTTGTGGCTGTTTGGTAATTTTTCATTTTTTGCTTTGTTGTCCAAGCACATCACTTGTTTTATTATTTTGTTTATGGTACTAATTATGGGTACTCCATGCTTGCCTGGTGTTTGCCATATGCAGTGGTGACTATCTTGTCAGTGTTTATAACATGCTTTGTTTTACTACTTTTTTCTGCATTTTGCCAATTTTATGTAGGAGCTATTTTTGATAGCTTTATTTAAGCTAGTATTTTGTATATTTTGAATTTTTGATGACATATTGTGATTTTCTCCTTTTGTGAACAATGACCTCTCCATTGTATGTATCATAACCCTTAAACTCTGGAAGTTCATCGCTGGGGGGTGTTGTTGGTGGGTGGGAACCTGAGTTTATTAGTCTTCATCGAAACATTGACAATAAAAACACTGCTGTTTTTGATCTTCCTCCTCTGCAAGACCCATGAGTACCTCTAAACCAGTTTTTCATTTATATGGATTCTTTGTGGGTGAGCACCTGAGCATTTATAAACATAGAGTGCCATGGCTACTGGAACTGTTTAATATATATACACTGTATATACTGGTTAGCCATAACTTTTTGACCGAACAACATTGATTATCTCAATACAATGGCATCTGAAATGTGGTGGGATATATTAGGCAGCAAGTAAATATATTGTTCCTGAAGCTGATATGCTGAAAGCAGAAAAAATGGGCATCCTAGTTTGTTATGTATGGGGCTGCATATCTGCAGACCAGCCAGGGTGCCCATGCTGACCTGTGTCGATGGCCAAAAGCACCTACAATGGGCACATGAGCAGCAGAACTAGACCACAGAACAATGGAAGAACGTTGCCTGATCTGATGAATCACTGTGGATGGCCAGGTGCCTGTGCAGTGATTTATTTGGGAAGAGATGGCATCAGGATGCAGTATGGAAAGAAGGCAAGCCAGCAGAGGTGTTGCTTTGGGTAATATTCTGCTGGGAAATCCTGGGTCCAACCATTCATGTGGATGTTAGTTTGATATATACCATCTACCTTAACAATGCTGCTGACCAAGTAAACCTCTTCATTGAAACGGAATTCCCTAATGGCTATGGTCTTTTTCAGCAAGATAATGCACCTTGCCACACTACAAACATTGTTCAAAAAATGTTTGAGGAACACACCTATGTGTTTGAGGTGTTGCCAAATTCTCCAGATCTTAGTCCAATCAAGCATCTGTGGGATGTGCTGGAAAAACAAGCCTGATCCATTTAGGCCCCAGCTCACAACTTGCAGGACTCGAAGCATCTGCTACTGATGGCTTGGTACCAGATACCTCCATGCCTCGATAGCTCAGGGCTGTTCTGGTGGCAAAAAATGCTGTTTTGGCTGCAAAAGTGGAACCAACTAAATATTAGGTGGGTGGTCATAAAGTTATGGCTGATTGGTGTATATGTATTTATCACAATAAATAAGTTTAATATACTGGAACATAAATTCATCTGAAATCAGCCATAATGACTTTAAAAATCCTTGTGGAAGGACATAACATGAGAAAGAATGTTGAATTGAAAATGCTAGCTGTGCATCAGAAACCACAATGGTAAACAAAGCGCTGAGTGTACAGGAAAAAATATTTACCCATGGAAATTTACAGAGTTCCTCACTCTAGCCACCTGTGTGGAATAAGTTCAGAATCACAGCTGCCACTATTACACAACACACAAAGGACTGAGAATTCAGGCAAGCAAATACAGGTTTTATTATTAGAACCATGTCATAAATTATACATAAATGTGTTCTAAAATATAGTCATAAAGCTTTGGAAAATAGTTATTTTTACTTTGTTTTAAGTCAAATCTGAACTTGTAGCAGATTTAAAACTGAGAAATTACTGCAATTATAAACATTAATTAAAAATGTATTAAAAATATTTTCAAATGCAACTAGCACAAGTATCTTATTATTTCTTGATATTAACATCTTGTGATGCCAGCACAGCTGATCTCAGACTGGGAGAGGGATGGTCAGTATTCTGAACCTGTCCGGCTCTGCTGTGGTGTACATAGACAGATGCTGAAAGCAGGACAAAGTTCTCTGAAAGGGGAGTCAAGATCACAAGATTGACTGAACAGAAATACAAATCCTTTTCAGCTGTGTAATTATCTGTTTCCTTCGACTTCATTTTCAAAAGCCAATTTTTTTCGTATGGCTTTATATAATTCTTACACCCTTTTAACTTTGCAGAAAATATTTGTCATGGTAATGTCTGCCCCAGAGCACTGTACAATAGAAAGTCATGATCACATACATACAAACTGAGAATTATCTCAGGAAGGCTTTTTTGCTCTTGGGTCGTTGTAATGCTGAAAGAGGATGTTCCTCTTCATATTCAGCTTTCTAGCAGAAGCCTGAAGGTTTTGAGCCAATATTGATTGGTATTTGGAACTATTCATATATCTGTCTACCCTGACTAAGGCCCCTGTTTCAGCTGAAGAAAAACAGCATGATGCTGCCACCAACATGCTTCACTGTAGGTATGGTGTTCTTTTAGTGATGTGCAGTGTTGTTTTTGCACCAAAAATATCTTTTGCAATTATGGCCAAAAAGTTCAACCTTGGTTTCATCAGACCATAACACATTTTCCCACATGCTTTTGGGAGACTTCAGATGTGTTTTTGCAAAATTTGCTGGGCTTGAATGTTTTTCTCCATAAGAAAAGACTTGCCACTCTACCCCATAGCCCAGACATATGAAGAATATGGGAGATTGTTGTCACATGTACCACACAGCCAGTACTTGCCAGATATTCCTGAAGCTCCTTAAAAATAGCGCCTGTATAGCGCCTGAAAAAATCCGGCCCCTTTCACTCTGCTTTCACACTGGAGCGGTGCGCTAGCAGGACGGTCAAAAAAGTCCTGCTAGCAGCATCTTTGGAGCGTTGAAGGAGCGGTGTATTCATAATTCAAATTCAAATCAATGGGACAGCGCGGCAATACCGCCGGCAAAGCGCCGCTGCAGCGGCACTTTGCGGGCGGTTTTACCCCTTTTTCGGCCTTTAGTAGGGGTTAAAACTGCACTGCTAGCGGCCGAAAACCGCTGCTAAAACGATAGTAAAGCAGCGCTAAGTAAAGCGCTGCTTTACCACCGACGCGGATCCTGCCCCAGTGTGAAAGGGGCCTTATACAGGGGTTTATCAGTTATGAAATATATTTTATTTTAATTTATTAATAAATATTTATGCTTGTATACTTTATAAAAAAAATTTTTTAATGATTATAAATGTATTTTACATTTATATGAATGGTGTATAGCTTCATTACATATGTGGATTACATTAATTTACTATACACCATTCATATTAAATAGGCACATGTATGATATTTAAATATTGATAAAAAAAATGTTTTTTAATAATTAGGTTAATGTATATTGTGTGGGGGAGGGGGATTTAACTTTATTATTTTATTAACGGGGCCCCTTTATTTTATTTATTAATATGTTGGGGAATAATGTGTGGTGACCCATCAAACTATCTTGCACCTCACTGACATCAACGGAAAGCAGCTTCATTTATTCCTAAGATTCCGGGCTCCTCCGCAGCCGTTGGTGTAACACGCCGGGATCGCTGAATGACAGGAATTCTACCACACCTTTACCAGTCCAGCAACTCTATAGGCACAAGCAGGAAAAACCACACAACGAACAGGGACTACTTGAGCAAAGGAATCTCCCCAGCCTCTCTCCCCGAGAACCCTGGGAGACATTAAGGGAGAACTCACATCAGACTACGCTCTCACCAATCCTTAAAGGCCATGGCAAGAAGTCAACGCCCCGGACCTGATGGTGTTCACGTAGCATACTAACCGAGCAAACCGGACAACCCTTATTCCCCCGACTGACAAATTATGCCAACGTGACGGCAGACGGCAGCCAGTTCCGCCCTGTTTGACCATTAGTGTATCGCACCCTAATTAGTGTTTAACTTTTGATAACCACATTTTTTATATTTTATATCTCCTCACACTGTAATCCCGCTACATCTCGCGAGATTATAGTGTGAGGAGAAGTTCTGAGGAGTTCCCGGCGTTTTTTGATCGCTTCTCAACTCAGCATGAGAAGCGATCTACAGACCATCATAAACAGGCACTCAGGGGAGAGCGATCTCCTCTGAGAATGCCTGAGAACTAAATGGCGGTATTTTACCGCACTTTCATAAAAGGACACCTTAATGATGACTGTCTTCACTGTGTTCCATGGTATATCTAATGCCTTGGAAATTATTTTGCACCCTTCTCCTGACTGATGCATTTTAACAATGAGATCTCTCTGGATCAAAGAAATCCAGGGTTGTGATGTTCCCAATGACCCTTGGTATGTCCTATTTCACTGTACAGGCAAACCAATCGGCCCCTACAAGCGTTCGGCGACCCCCCACCTACTCAACGCGGCTAAATCACTCATCCCCAAATTTTGGAAGACGAGGACCATACCGTCCCTACGTCAGTGGTTATTGAAAGTAGACTACATACACAGAATGGAGGACATGACCCTCACATTAAGGGGAAAGCTGACCTCGCGAAGCAGATCTGGGCCGGTTGGTTTGCCTTCAAATATTCCACTCCCTATGCGGAAATCGTATCCTAGCATATATCTCTTAGCACCCTACATGTCTCGAAAGGTTGTTATCCACCCAACCAGCCCAGGCAGAGTCTCCCTGTCCTCTTCCGCTTTCCTCTCTCTCTTTCTCTCACACTCTCTCATCCCTCCTCCTTCTCCCCTTTCCCCCTTTCCACTTCTCCCCCTCTCCCCCTCCCTCCCCCTGGACCCTCTGCTCTACTAACTCTCTGCTCCCCCCCCCTACCTCCCAACCTCCCCCCCCCCCTTTCCCCCCGATACCCCCATCTAAGTTTTCGTTTATGTTCTGTTAACCAACCCAAAATGTGAAGGAAGATGTACCCATTGTTATTTCATTTCATACAATGTACTCTGTACATATGTCATGCCCTGTATGTTCTTCTTTCTTTTCAATAAAAAAATGATTAAACAAAAAAAAATCACCTGTCACTCACAGCAAGGGGTGTTTTTGACAAAGTTTTCAAGACTTTGTCAAGATTTCTCTAACTGAACAATAAAAGAGGATTGCTCAGGCATCGAGTAAATCTGTGTGGCAAGACTGGGCTCAAATGAAAGGAAATCGTATTTTCTACATTTATGACATCAAATAAATAATAAAAATTTGGGGTTTACATCCACTTTAATGTTGCTGTAGGCCTCTTGGCAGCCTCCCTGACCAGTTTTTCTTCTCGTCTTTTCATAAATTTTGGAGGGACATCCAGTTCTTGGTAATGTCACTGTTGTGCCGTATTTTCTCCACTTAATGATGACTGTCTTCACTGTGTTCCATGGTATATCTAATGCCTTGGAAATTATTTTGTACCCTTCTCCTGACTGATACCTTTTAACAATGAGATCTCTCTGGTGCTTTGGAAGCTCTCTGCAGACCATGACTTTTGGTGTAGGATGCGACTAAGAAAATATCAGGAAAGACCTACTAGAGCAGCTGAACTTTATTTAGGGTTAATCAGAGGCACTTTAAATGATGACAGGTGTGTACTGACTCCTATTTAACATGAGTTTGAATGTGATTGCTTAATTCTTAACATCCCCAGTTATAAGATGGTGTGCACACTTATGCAGCCACATTTCCCCCCCCCCCCCCAAAAAAAAAAAGATTTCAGTTTGTTTTTCAATTGAGTTGGACAGTTTATAGGTCACATTAAAGGTGGAAAAAGTTCTGAAATTATTTATCGTTGTCTCTTTTTTACTTTACAGAAACCTGACATTTTAACAGGGGTGTGTAGACTTTTTTTTATCCACTGTAAATATATATATATATATATATATATATATATATATATATATATATATATATATATATATATATATATATATGACATTTATTTCTTCTTTAACACATATTGATATGTGATTATTGATTGAAGGTTTTGAGTATAGGTAGAGGGAATGCTGCACTTATTTATTTATTGATTTACCACAGACTGTTTTTCCTGAGCACTGGGTTGAGCTTTGCTTTAATCTGTTTATAACTTACTGTTTTAATAATGTAACATTGTTGTGCTATGAGCCCTTTTCTCTGTGCTTTAATAAACTGACCATTAGTGTCCTGGTACACTTATCATGTATCCAATACCATTACACTGGATTTCAATATGTATGTATTAATGCCTTGATGTTAATATTCTGTGCATTTACAACTTGTTATTTTTTATATTTGTTAATGGTATATTCTAGATCCCCAGTATGTTGGGGCTAGTTAGTTTAGTCCATAGATAGACCCCTCCCTGTTTCTTCATGTCCCTGCAGCAAGCCACCAGCCTTCATAATAGGCATAAGGCTGAGAAGATTATTGTCTCATTACTAAACTGTTTTTTGTTTTCTCAGGAAAAATCATGAAAAAAGTGTGGAATAAGTTATTTTACACTGATAAATACTATAACTATGACATGGTGTTCAAACGATATAACATGAAACCATTAATGAAAGGTTTATGAGACATTATTAATATTACAATTATACCCAAATAAATTAGGCTTGGTGTCTCAAGGTCTCTGTGGTAACCAGAAAATTCACAGTTTAACTATTGAAGTTGCAGATAGTCCAGCTCAATCAAGTATCTTATATGCATTAAAATATTTATTATTAAACATACATATTTTTTGCAATCATAATAACTACTAGAGAGTTCCTTTTATCCTAAACATTATCCCATGCTCAATTGACTGATCAACAAGCAAAGCATGTTTATCTATTCATATTTCATAAGGAATAAGGAAGCACATTTTAATTCAGAATGGTGTTATCACATTCAAATCATCCAACAAATAAGCTAAAAATATATAACAGAGGATTTTCTCTTCATAAGGATTAAAGAAAAAACACTGCCAAATCTCATTAACACATTTCTACCAACATGTAGTGTGATAATGTTGCAAGATGTTGAGGATTCCATGTTCTGAGCTGTGCAGCAATAGAAAATAAAGGCTTGAAGAATTAAATATTGCCATCATGTTCCTCAAAGTCTTTGACATTTTTTCCATTTTAATTCTTCAGAACTTCCATCTGTTGTAGACAAGCCGAGGCGTGAATTGTTTGACAAGGAAAGCTATCCTGTCCCCTCGGGTCTACCTCAGGCACCGTGTCAATCTGCAGAGCCTGGACCAAAAGGATTAGAGAAATTACCATGACATCTGAAGACCTAGACGATTGATAAGAAGTTGTGCATTACCTTAGGCTTTGAGCTCTGCATGTGTCTGCACCAGCCTGTGCCAAAGTTGTTTCTTGTTCTTTGAATAATTTTAAATGGAAAATAACCAGCAGCTTAGGGCTGTCTTGCATGGCATGCAGCAAATTGAAGCCTGTCCCTGAGGTACATTTTATTTGACTTTTATAGTCATGTCCAGATGTATGCCCTCATCAAGATTATAATCATCAACAGATACACCTAGAGACTTTTAGGTCTAACAATTAACCTTGTGAAATATGCATCTGTCCCACCACAAGTCCTAGAAAATCTAAGTTAACTTTTTTATAGGTTTTGGAGTTAAACAATTTATCTTTGTATGTATCTAGGTACTATTTAGACTCGTATATACTAAATCAACATTTATTTTACGTTGGGAAACTAACATCTCATTAACCAATTTCATGAACTATTAGAAGAAGATCCTTAAGCAGTCTACACAATAGTGTGAAAAGTAAAAATCGTCAGTTTTTAAATCATCAGACAAGGTAATAATTTGTTTTAAGAGATGCCTAGGTGAGATAATTGCATTTGTCAGTGCAGCCTAAACGGATTTAGGCAGTCACATAAATGACTGAAGTTTGTATTATGTTATATCCTGTCCACATATTATTAACTAATCAAATAATCTCTCAGCATGGGGATGAAGCCCTGAAGAGAAGTTGCCCACATATGCTTCTTCTGCACAAGTTTCAGACTCTGTGGGGCTGATTTATGAGAAAGTGTTTATGTTTTACAAAGTAGTTAATCAAATTCTGCATGTTATTCATCCTCTATGGATGTGTTCTGTGCTAAAAATGTTAGAATCTGATTGCTCTGAGCAAAAGAGAGACTTTTAACTCCTGTGCCCCAGGGCCAGATTTCTGCATAACCAACATAGGCCATGGTAGCAGAGCTGTCAAGAGTGGCACAGAGCTTTCTGTGCATCATCTTGCTATCAGTAACAGAATTACTAAATATAATGAAATTATATTTTTAAGACTGCCACTCTCCTGTCAGCACAATATGGCTAGGTCCCCATTGTCCCTGCAAAGTATGTTTGTTTTGTAATGCATAACCACATTTCAGCCACAGTGGGTTTATATACTTAGAACTAAATTGCTGGTAGAGTATGAGGCTTCTGAAGATGCCCAGTGGGAGGGGTTAAAAGCATTAGTCAGGTTTTTCAGTGATGTCATACCTGACTTGAGGGGTGTATGCCAGCATGAAGTTTATAAGTCAAACTGACCTGTGTTTGTAATATTTTGTCTACAAGTGGGTGCAACCTGTTTCTATAGATAACATGTAATATAATAGTTTTACACTATGAGACCATGGCGTAACATTATTACGGTCCCACAACAGGCCACCTTCCTGCCATCTTGGAGCCCCTCCACTGTGCCAGAACAACAAAGCCCAGTCGACCCTAGTAGTTCTTCCACTGGTGTCAGTAGATTTTGTATTTTTGTTTAATTTTTTTATAATGTTTTACCATTTAATTTATTTAGTTATTTAATATTATAAAAATTATAAAATTATAAATTCTTTTTTATATATTTTTTTACATATTTTGTAGGACCCCTGTTGGGGGGGCTTTGGTGAAATATTGGGGTCCAAACAGACCCCTGATGTCTCACTTTTGAGACAGAGAAAGGGACTCAGGACAGATTCTTCAGTCCATTTCTCTGCAGCCTCAGCTGCACAGAATGAGTGAAGAGGGATAGCTCTGTACAGAGCTTCCAGTTTATTCATAAACTGAGGAATAGTAAACACGGTTCACTATGCCCCATGTATGAATGAATGAAAAAAAAAAAAACAGAGTCAGTGATCGGTTCCTGCCCTGCTCTCCATCCTGACAGATCCCCCGTAGCAGCCAGTGGGAGGTGGAAGCCTGGCAGTGCTGGAGGGGGGGGGGGCAGGGAAGGACACAGGGCTCCCAGGGAAACCATTACCCTCCATTTCCCTCCTGCAGCCAATGAATGTCTGTGGGAGGGAGAAGTGGGGAAGTGGGCATTCAGCGTTCAACATTCTGCCACCCTCCTATCCAGGTGCACAGGGGGACACACAGGCCGGTGGGTCGCAATGGCGACCCCTGTACGTAAACCCCTGCTATGGGTGTATTCCCTTGTTTGTCTCTTCCCCCCTTTAGAAACACCGGGGCTTTATATTGCCTGGAAGCATAGAGGAAAGGAGTGGTGAAAAGGACATCAGTGGAGAACATATACAGTACAGTATCTCACAAAAGTGAGTACACCCCTCAAATTTTGGTAAATATTTTATTCTATCTTTTCATGTGACAACACTGAAGAAATGACACTTTGCTATAATGTAAAGTAGTGAGTGTACAGCTTGTATAGCAGTGTAAATTTGCTGTCCCCTCAAAATAACTCAACACACAGCCATTAATGTCTAAACCGCTGGCGACAAAAGTGAGTA
The DNA here is from genome assembly GCA_028564925.1 of Lithobates sylvaticus. Lineage (NCBI taxonomy): Eukaryota > Metazoa > Chordata > Amphibia > Anura > Ranidae > Lithobates > Lithobates sylvaticus. The sequence continues at coordinate 476,954,754 of CM053029.1, forward strand.
CACCCCTAAGTGAAAATGTCTAAATTGGGCCCAAAGTGTCAATATTTTGTGTGGCCACCATTATTTTCCAGAACTGCCTTAACCCTCTTGGGCATGGAGTTCACCAGAGCTTCACAGGCTACCATTGGAGTCCTCTTCCACTCCCCCATGACAACATCACAGGGCTGGTGGATGTTTCTAAAAATAGATTTCAGACTACGGACATAATGAAAGGCAAAGTGATTGAGGGATGTTATGTGTCACCTCGCATGCTTTCATATGTGGGAAGATAGAGTGTAATCCAATCTGGGTTTTCCGGGTCAAGTTGGCAGTGTCGGATCTGAAAAAATAAAGAGATGGGGTTCGGTGCTAACTAGAATATCAAATATCTGATGCTGCACCTAAAATTAGTATAAACGAATAAAGCAAATAATAAAACAATAAAGGGCGCAACAGATAAAAATCAAAAAAACGAAATAATCATTATTTAAATAAAGGTGCACAAACAATATATTATAGTGAATAAAAGTCCATATTCATATCAAACATTGCTGTATAACGTAAATAAATGGATCTTCTATATAAACTCCAATCACTGTGTTATTACTAAAGTGCAAAGGTGCTTCATATAAAGTGCTTCACCCAAAGTAGTATATCAAAGCACTCACCAGATTACATCGGCCACCAAGTGACCACCAGGCATGTAGTAAAGGGAATATTTGTTTCATTTGATGCACCCCTTCATAGATCTTACAGCATAGTCCAGCTGTTATGTAGCTAAACCAGATCTCAATCCAAGCGCAAATGATAAATATATATATATATATCTCTTTTGTAAAACCAGCTCACATCCAAATCATCTGCAAAGATGGCTCCTCCATAAAAAACTTTAGTTAGCACTTTAGTAATAACATGGTGATTGGAGTATATATAGAACATCCATTTATTTACGTTTTATTCACTATAAAATAAAGTGTGGCATCTGAACTGGGGTTTGCTTCCCTCTTGTAACCAGCAGCAGATGAGATAAAAAAGGAAGGGCTGGAGCAAGAGATTGCTCTGTACCCAAACAAAATGTTTGTGCTTTTTTTCCCACAAATAGAGCTTTCTTTTGGGGGTATTTGATCACCTCTGCGATTAAAATTTTTTGCACTATAAACAAAAAAAGAGCGACAATTTTGAAAGAAAAAATACAATATTTTTGGCTTTCTGCTATAATGCACATCCCCAAAAAAATAAAAAAAATCGAATTTCTTCATCACTTTAGGCCAATATGTATTCTGCTACATATTTTTGGTAAAAAAAGTCCCAATAAGCGTATATTGATTGGTGTGCGCAAAAGTTATAGCGTCTACAAAATAGGGGATAGATTTAGGGACTTTTCTTTTTTTTATTGTTTTACTGGTAATGGCGGCGATCTGCGATTTTTAGTGGGACTGGGACATTGCAGTGGACAAATCTTACCCTAAGTGACACTTTTTGGGGACACTAATATAATGATCAGTGCTAAAATGCAATGTATAAATTACACTGGCAGGGAAGGGGTTGACACTAGGGGGCAACCAATGTGTTAACTATGTTCACTGGGTGTGTTCTGATTGTGTGAGGGATGGGCTCACTGGGACAACACAGAGATCGCTGTTCCTGATTACTATGAACAGCCGATCTTAGAGTTGTCCCCTGTCAGAAAGAGGATCTGCCTTGTTTACATAGGCAGATCCCCATTCTGCCTCTCTGTATCACGATCGTGGGTGACCGGCGGACATTGAGTCCACCGGACCTGCACGTTCCTCTTACGTGCAGTGCGCTGACCGAGCCGCCTTGGTACATCGGTTTGCGCAGCCGAGCCCCCTTGCCGCAGTATATCAACGGAATGCGGTCAGCAAGTGGTTAAATTAAAACTGACTGAAATCAGAATTTTAAGAAAAAACCTGTTGTTTGGACTGTCTTTTTCCCACCAAGGTGATCCCCACTTGAGACATCCCTTACACTACCCTATGCAATTACCTCTTTGGGGTGGCTATCCAAGAAGGAGACACAAATGCCAGCCTGTAGACAAAGAGGAAAAGGTCTGGTGTCACCCGCAGACCACCTCCATCCCAATATATGCAACATATGCCAGCCTGTAGAGTGTGTGAAATCAGAGGGAGGAATTATATGCAGGAGCAGTCTGGTAGTTCATGGAGAAAAGCTTCTGGAAGAGAGTAGTTGAGAGAGACTTCACGGAAACATCCTGTGAGTTTGATTATTCAGTACCTAGAGGACAGTTCAGAGAGCCTGGAATGGATTTCACCTGTATTGTAAATGCTACATAATCTCTGCAAAGAGTTTCTTGTACTACAGCAATCCACATAACATAAGGGGTCACAGGGGTCAAAATTGCAACCCCACCCCTAGCTGCAAGGGGCCCATGTGGCTCCCCTGTCATAGTAGCATGCTGCATTCTTCCCCCACAAAATCCGGGAGCACAGCTCTGATCCACCTTGTATCCCACAGCCAGCTCTGTAGCCAGTAGCCAGCATTAGTAGTTGATTGCTAGGGCCGCCTGGTGTCTAGCAACTAGTTACGTGGTTGGTCCGCCCCCCCAGTATTCCGTGGGGGAGAGCTGCACTAACCACGCTGCATTTTTTTTAAAAACACAGTGATACAGAGCCCATCAAGTCCTGCCTGTTAAGCCCTGCCAATGAGTCCCACTCATTTAGCCCCTCCCACCAAGTCCCACCCACTAAGAGCCTCCCATCCAGCCCCTGGTAAGGTTGAATTAATGGAGGCCAAGGTGGGGGGGCATTTTGTCTGTTTACAGGTTTCCGCATTGTGGGACATGGAGGGATGGAGGTACCTCTAATGAAGGGGACACTGCTACAGTGAGAGGGACCTCATGGAGGAGCTACAGTGAGGGGGACACAAATAGCTGATCTACAGTGAGGGGGACACTGATAGGGAGATACAGTGAGGGGGAAACTGCTGGGGGAGCTACAGTGAGGGGCTACAGTGAGGGGGACACTGATGAAGGAACTCCAGTGAGGGGGGGCAATGATAGGGGCGCTACAATAAGGGAAACAGTGCTGTCAGGAAACTCTGATGAGTGAACACTGATGGTGAGGAGAGCTGGAGAATATAGAGGATGGAAATCATGGTAGAATACAGAGGATGGAGATGATGGTAGAATATATCTGCTGTACTGTATGAGCACGGGTTGGGTGTTGGGAGTTATTTTGAATTATTTAATCATTTTATCTCCTTCTGACCTCTTTGTTTGGGTTAGATGGGGCAGACAAAGGGAAGGGAGGGCAGTGAAAGTCCATGGGGGGGAGGGGTAGTGATACCCCCAATGACGGGAAGATGCCTCCAGACTTGTGAGTCTTTTAATAGGGGAGAAGGGGAGTAGGTACAGAGTTGAGTAATGGAATGTGAGGGGGGTGCAGAGATGAGTGGTGGAATGGGGTGAATGAAAGGATGGGGGTGCAGAGATGAGTGATGGAATGAGGGGTACAGCTCGCTGCCCGCCCTGGCTGTGACTGTGTCACTCACTGGAGGACTGGAAATGGAACTGGAGGAGAACTTGGAGAAGAGGACAGAGGTGGTGACAAGAGGAGCCGCCCAGAGGACCATGCCTGCCTGTCTGCACTGCACGTGAACCAGCAATGGAGGAGGTCAGTGACAGGCAGCTCCAGCCTCTGGTGGTCACACAAAGTTTGTGGGGAGGGGGTCACTGATGTAAGGGGGAATGAATACACTAGGGAAAAAGGGGGGCACTGATATAAAAGTTCCCCCTTATATCAGTACATCTCCTTTGAATTAGTGTATTTACTCTGCGGAAGGTGGTCTGTTTCTGGCATTCCCCCTTACATAACAGTCTGCAGGATTTCCCTTACGGTGCACAGGGGAACTCTGTGGACCCTGATGTAAAGGAGAATTCTGTGGACTCTGATGTAAGGGAGAACTTTATGGGCTGTGATGTAAAGGGGAACTCTGTGGAGTCTGGTGTTAAGAGTCTGCAGCATTCCCTCTTACAGAGCCCTCAGAGTGCTACTGACACCATCCACTGCCTACTGACTGACACCGTCCACTGCCCTTCTGACACTGTTCACTGCTCTTCTGACTTACACTGTCCACTTTTAAGGCTGGCTAAACTCATATCTTTACAGAGACAATATTTATATATATTTTTCTAAGTTTTCCTTACTATTTAGTTAGACCTTCATTTCTTTTACTTTTGCATTATGTAAATTATGTAAATGAAGATCTGAAATAACTATTTAGGCTCTTGGAGTGTTTTGGAGCATGGTGGAAGTATATTGGCGTGTGGTGGAAATGGCAGGTAGTAGTGGGGGGCCCCAGGTCAACCTTTGCATTGGGGCCCACAAACATCAAGCTACACCTCTGACTACAGCAACTACTGTTACGGTAAATCAGGCAAAGACCAGACTGAGCGGCTTACTGTAAGTTTACCGAAGGAATGAATAGTAACAGAGATCAAAATGGTAAAGAGTTATGCAAGGAAACACAGAACACAAGTAAACAAAATATGCCACAGTTGAAAAAACAGAAGCTGCCAGGAGTAGTTACTAAAGAGAACACCAGGAGGCAGCACAATACAGATTAACAGGTTCTAAGTGTATTATACATATCAATGTAAATTTTTATTATTATTATAAAGGATTTATATAGTGCCAACAGTTTGCCCAGTGCTTTACATCATGAGGGCAGACAGTACAGTTACAATACAATTCACTACAGGAGGAATCAGGGGGCCCTGCTCCTTAAATGATGTTCCCTGGGGAGTAACTTTCCTCATACATGTTTGTGACCTGTGACCTGCTGTTGGATGTACATGTGGTCGTCCAAAGAGATTTCTGGGCCTGCCCTGATGTGGAGAGGCAACATAGACTTTGGTCTGGCTGCCATATTAGGTGTTTGAAAGTACAAGTCCACTCCACTTGGGACATGAAGGGTATCTGCATGCTCTTCTGCTCACCCAGCCTGTAAGCCTGACGCAATGTTCGAAGGCCCAGAACCTTGGACTGTCCAGTCATTGCTGTCTCTCCCTCACAAAAGGGCAGGAGGAGCTGGAATTTACTTCTACTTGGTGTGTCCTTGAGTCCAGGTAAGGATGGGAGCCATGGGGATCATGGAACCCCAGGAGATTGTAGGGAAAGGGGTTAAAAGAAGTTGAACCTGCCCCTAAGGAAGACAAGTAAAGGGGAACCCCGCTATTACATTGCAGCCATGCAGAACCACTATATCTGCAGCTACCTATACTCATCGGGAGATATGATGAACTGTAATGCATTTTCAAGGAAAGACCATCCAGCTACATACAAAGGATACATACAGACGAGTGCTTTGCAGTAGTGTCTGCTGGAGTTGTCCGGGGAGAGATATTTTCAATATGGATTATCTTAAAAGAACAGCACATTTATTATTGCTTTCAGTTTGTCATCTTAAAGAGAAAAATCCAGTTACTACTTTGAAAAGGAATCTATTTACTTCACAACTGCTCACCAATGGACAGGTTTGGGACTTAAAGTGGTATTAAACCAAAAAGCAGACATGTATTATATTGCAGCTTATCAATCTTAGATGTGATGGCTGTATTACAGTAAACCCCCGCTATATTGCGGTTCAGTTATTGCGGTCCCGGTATATCGCGGTATTTTAATTAGGACCTGTTATTCTGATATTGTGGTAATATTTCGCCATTTTCGCAGTTATGTACTCTATTTTTTACTGTACTGTACTGTTAAGACAATATTTTTGTGTTTTAAAAATCCTCTTGATCTCTCTCTCTATCTTTAATGTGTTTCTATTGCATAAAAGTGTGTTTAAAGACCTTTAAATGCTATTAAAAAATTAACAAAACATGCCTAGGGTGTATTTAAATAGGGTCTTTCTATTTCGCGGTTTTTCACTTTTCGCGGGTGGGTCCGGAACATAACCCCAGCGATGGAGGGGGGTTTACTGTAGTTTTCTTTTTTGACAAACAATTTTACCATGTATTACCACAGAGTGGTACTGTGGACAGTGGAAATTTTAAAAGTGCCACATCCCGATTATTGGAGGATATACAAGATAAATGGAGATTTGGAGTTTATAGGCACAACAATACGCAAATATGTAAAATATAATATCTTTAATATAAAAAAAGAGGAAAAACGATGATAGCAATAGAGTTTAAAATTCACACTAATGGTTTATACATGTGTAGACATCTCTAGCATCGACCTACTGCACTAAACAGAATAAAGAAGGATATCTAAGGTGTAGTAAATTCCGGAGTGCTGGTTATGATGTAGAGTGATGTCATAACTTGCTTTTGCTCTACATGTTATGCGGCAAGTGCTTCTTCAGGAGATTTAAGCAAATGTGTAGTCAAAATGTCAGCAGTACAGCTGAAAACATCAGCAGGGAGGCTGCTTGAGGACAGGAAACACCCCTGGGAATCACAATGTATCCACATAGTAGTCAAAAGAATCCATCCTCTAGCCTTCACATATTGTTAGCAGTGACAGGCAAAAAAGCATAGTTTACTAGCAAGATGTTCCGCACACTAAAGTATCTGACAGGGGATCCCTTGCAAAAGCCATCCGCCTCTGCACAGAATAATAACGCAGGTAGTAAAGTTTTATTTTTTAGTCTTTTTTTCTTTTATTTCCATGCGGTGATCCAGCGATTGAGTCTATTGTTTTTCAACAGAACAAGCTCTCCTGCAAATGTATCATTTAGGAGTCTTGAGATAAACCCTTTTATTTATTTATGTAAATCCTTTACCCCAAAAGAAAACGATCTGTTGCTGTAACCGCTTGTGTAAGTGCAGTCTGAGCTACAGGGATACAGGGCCCCAAAATCGGTCAAATGTGTCCATCTGCAGCAATGTCATTTCGGGACCCTTTGGGTTCAGAGACCCCAAATTTTTGGCTGCAGCTAGGGAGCATCTAGGAACCCTTAACTACCAAGTTTGAAGTTGCAAAGTTCAAAGGGGCACAGTGAGACATGCAAATGGGCACAGTGAGGCTGCAAATGGGCATTGATGACCCTCTTTTACACTTACAGTAGCTGTGCATTTCTCACCCTAGACTTATACTCGAGTCAATACATTTTCACATTTTTTGGTGGTAAAATTAGGTGCCTCGGCTTATATTCTGGTTGGCTTATACTCGAGTATATAAGGTACATTTAGGAAAGAATCCAGGCCTTTTTTAAAGTGACTGAGCTTGCCAGAACCACCTCTGGAGGGAGTCTATTCCACATTTTCACAACTCTTATGCCGCGTACACACGTACGGACTTTTGCCGGCGGACCTAAGTCCAGCGGACAATCCGCTGGACTTTCCAGCTGGGTCCGCTGGACTAAAAAGCAAACGGACTTGACCACACACGATCACGCTAAAAGTCCGACGGTTCACGCGATGACGTACAGCACGTACGACGGGACTAGAAAACGAAAAATACTAGAAAAATACTTGCTACTGAGCATGCGTCCTTTTTGGTCCGCCGGACCATACTACACACGGCCGGATTGTCCGCCGGACTGCCAAGTCCAGCGGATAATTTTAAAACAAAACTTAAAACTTTAGTCCGCCGTACTTTGGCCAAAAAAAGTCCACCGGCGCCCACACACGAGGGGATTATCCGCTCGACTTCGGTCCATCGGATAATCCCGCGGGATAGTCCCTTCGTGTGTACGCGGCCTTACTGTGAAGAAACATTTCTGTATTTGGAAAGTAAATCTTTTTTCCTCTATATAAAAAAGAATGCCCCCTAGTCCTCTGTGATGATCTTAAAGGGAATAATTCAACACTAAGTTCACAATATGGACCACTTATGTATTTGTACATGTTGATCATATCCCCCTTAATCTCCTCTTCTCAAGAGGAAATAGATTCAGTTCCTTTAATCTTTCCTCATAGCTGAGCTCCTCCATGCCTCTTATCAGTTTGGTGTCCCTTCTCTGCACTTTCTCCAGTTCCCCAATATCTTTTTTGAGAACTGGTGCCCAAAACTGAATTGCATATTCCAGATGAGGTCTTACTAATGATTTGTACAGGGGCAAATTATATCTCTTTCTGGAGTCCATACCTCTCTTAATACAAGAAAGGACTTTGCTTGCTTTGGAAACCGCAGCTTGACATTGCATGCTATTATTGAGCTTATGATCTACCAAAACCCCCCGATCCTTCACCCACCATTGATTTCCCCAGCTGTACTCCTCCTAGTATGTATGATGCATGCATATTCTTAGCCCAAGTGCCTAATTTTACATTTATTAACATTAAACCTCATTTGCCCAATTAAACAGTGCATTGAGGTTGGCTTGTAAATTGAAGACATCCTGTAAGGACGTTATTCCACTGCATAGCTTGGTGTCATCTGCAAAGACAGAAATTGTACTTTTAATCCCAGACCCTACATCATTTATAAAGATATTAAAAAGTAAGGGTCCCAGCACTGAACCTTGGGGTACACCACTGATAACCTTAGACCATTCAGAGTAAGAATCATTAACCACTCCTCTCTGAATTCTGTCTTTTAGACAGTTATCTATCAATTTACAAATTCATCTTTCCAAGCCTGTAGACTTTACCTTACACATTAGTGGGAACTGTGTCAAATGCTTTTGCAAAGTCCAGGTATATGCCATGTCCACAGCCACCCCTCTGTCCAAGGTTTTACTTACCTCCTCATAAAAAGAAATTAGGTTTGTTTGACAACTTCATGAATCCATGCTGTCTCCAACAAGAACTTGTCTATGTGGTCTTTTATTAAACTCTCCAGTATCTTCCCGACTATAGAAGTTACTTGGTAAATACTTTGATCCCTTTTTTAATATGGGCACCACATTGGCCCTGCACCAAACCAGTGGTACCATTCCAGTTTTGAACGAGTCCCTAAAAATTTGAAACAGTGGCCTTGAAATGACAGAGCTCAATTCTTTTAGGATCCGTGGGTGGATGCCATCTGGTCCAGGTGCCTTATCCACTTTTATTCTGTCTAAATATTTCTGGACCATATCACTTTTGAGCCATTGTGGATCATATGGGTCTATGTCAATACCACCCCCATTATCGACATGAGCTCCCCCATGTATTAGGAGGGGCTGAGGAGGGCTGCTGCACACTGAGGTTTTTTTAGCTTAATGTATAGAATGCATTAAGATCAAAAACCTGCGTTTCAAACCACTTTAAGGTATATTTATCTTAGCTAGATAGAGAAAAGTGAGTTGTTATATCATATTATTACTAACACCTACGGGTGCGCTATACAATGTTTTTTTAAAGAGGAAATTGGATACGTGAGACTAGTAGGTGTAATTAGCCTGTGGTGACCCAGATATGAATACAGGTTCATAAGACTTACAGGCAGCATATATGTATTAAAGATCTTGGCCCCTGGCCTTAGGTTGCCTGTTGCTGAGAAGAAATGGTAATGCTGATAAAATTGTAAATTAACAAAGGTACTTAAAGTATGTGTAGCTCTGAAGTTCTCATGTCTGTTTGCTACAGCTATAGAAAATCAGAAAAATAAGTGAAACTGTAATGATTTGCATTGTCAGTTAAAGCAGAGTTCCACCCAAACGTGGAAGTTCCACTGATCTGCTACCTCCCCCCTCCTGTGCCACATTTGCCACCTTTCAGGGGGAGGGGGGAACAGGTACCTGTTTTTGACAGGTACCTGTCCCCACTCCCGGGAAACTGGGCTGCTGCGCCCTTTCTTGGAAGTTCAGCCCCCCTCCTTCTTTTTCCGCCTCCAGCACATTTTGAAAGCGCAGCGCACTTCGTGCATGCACAGTATTGAAGTGGCTATGAAGCCAAAAAGCTTTACTGCCAGTTTCCTCTACCATGAATGGCAGTGGCAGCACCTGAGAGGCAATCCAAAAATTGTCTGCGGTGCCGACATCACGGGCTCCCTGGACAGGTAAGTGTCCTTGTATTAAAAGTCAGCAGCTACAGTATTTGTATTCATTTTTTTCCCCAGGCTGGAATACCGCTTTAAGAAGAAATTTTCTACAAAGTACTATTAATGACAATGTATGGCACATATTGATAGAGAGTTATTGCTCAGAAATGTTACTTGCTACACTAGCACTTTTGCTTAAAGCGGTAGTAAACCACGGCTCTTAAAAAAAAAAATGCATAATGTGCTAGTATGCATCACAAACTAGCACATTATGAAATACTTATCTTGGAATAAAGCCTTCCAGTGGTGCTATGTGATTGGCCGGAGCCAAGATGAGGTCACTCAGTTCAGGCATGAAGCTCTGAAGGTCTAGCAAGGTATGTCGGACCTTCGAAGTGCATGTGCCGGTGACAGAACTGGCTGCATCCAGGGTGAATATCTCCTAAATGGTGCACGTTTAGGAGATAACAATTTTACCTACAGGTAAGCATTATTATAGGCTTACCTGTAGGTAAAAATCACCAAGCCGGCTTTACTACCGATTTAAGGGAAAATCTCACCTTTTGTAACATGTTACTATTTTGCAGGTATTCTAACATCATCAAGTACAGAGTCCTGCATTCGTTGTGAGGATGCCAAGGGCAATCTGCATAGGGCAATAGAGGAGCGCACTGGCTGCCGGGTGAGTGGATGACTGGATAAGTAAAGGTGCTTTTTTTGGTCCCCTTGATCTAAATGAGCATTTAGCCTCTATGGCGATAGGGTTTAACCACTTCAAGACCAGACCATTTTTCAGCTATCTGTACTGTCACACCTTGAATGACAATTACTCACGCAACACTGTACCATAATACATTTTATATCATTTTTGTGAGACAGATAAAGCTTTCTTTAGGTAGTATTTAACCACTTTCAGACTGGACCATTGCTGGCTTAAGACCAGACCACTTTTTGCAATTTGGCACTGCGTCGCTTTAACTGACAATTGCGCAGTCGTGCGACGTGGCTCCCAAACAAAATTGATGTCCTTTTTTTTCCCACAAATAGAGATTTCTTTTGGTGGTATTTGATCACCCCTGCGTTTTTTATTTTTTGCACTATAAACAAAAAAAGAACGACAATTTAGAAAAAAAGCATTACTTTTTTACTTTTTGCTATAATAAATATCCCCAAAAAATAAATAAAAAAACATTTTTTTTCCTTAGTTTAGGCCAATACGTATTCTTCTACATATTTTTGGTAAAAAATCGCAATAAACGATTATTGATTGGTTTGCGCAAAAGTTATAGCATTTACAAAATAGGGGTTAGTTTTATGGCATTTTTATTAATATTTTTTTTTTATTAGTAATGGCGGCGATAAGCGATTTTTATTGTGACTGCGACATTATGGCGGACACATCAGACATTTTTGACACATTTTTGGGACCATTGTCATTTATAAAGCAATCAGTGCTATACAAATGCCTGTGTAAATGACACTGTCAGTGAAGGGGTTAACCAGAAGGTGGCAGTGTAGGGGTTAAGTGTGTCTTAGGGGTGTGTTGCTAACTGTGGGGGGCGTGGCTGTGTTTAACAGATCACTGATCTCTGCTCCAATCACAGGATGGTGTCACTTGTTGCTAGGCAGAACGGGGAGATGCTTGTTTACTTCAGCATCTCCCCGTTCTTCCTCCCCGTGAGACGATCGCGGGTATCCCCGCGTCGATCGAGTCTGCGGGACCCACGATCGGACTCACTGTACTAGCCTTTCATCCAGACATACTGCGTTGCTGGTGATTGCCACTGCACAAGGATGTGTATGCCTGATTCTTTTTGTAGGAGTCCTTTCATCCTCTAAATCAGAGGGCCACTGCATAGCTTTTCCACTGCATAGCTTGGTGTCATCTGCAAAGACTGAAATGGTGCTTTTATTCGCAGACCCTATATAATTTATACATATAATTTAAAGTAAGGGTCCCAAGACTGACCTGTACCTTGGGGTACACCACTAACAACCTTAGACTATTAAATCATATTAATCACAGCTGTGATTAAGCACCAGTTTCAGGTGTGAAACATGTAAGCTGCTTGCATCCCCCTCTTTTGTACCATATAGATTGACTGCTATACACGGGATTTTACCCCAATAAAGGTTTTGTATCAGAGTGCTGCCGTCCAGGCTTAATTATTTGTTCTCTGATCCCAGCAGAGCCTGCACCTGAGTGCTTATCAAGGGTGTGTATGATTTGGAACCTGTGCTTTGAGAGCGGCTTTTCTTTTTCACCAGCCATTTGATGGTTTGACGATTTGGTTGAGGGCAAAAGCAAATGTGACAGTTATCATCCACTGCATGCATTAAATAGGTTTAGTTTCCATTTAAGGTGGTTGTAAACCTCAGACATGAAATATGAACAAAGCATATACCTCTATAGTGGCTCAATCTAGAGCACTAAGTGTAATTTCTGTCTGTAATCACTTTTGACAAGTTTTCCTGACACCAAGAGAAAAATGGTGACGGGGAGAGACCTCCAGCAGATTGACAGCCTCGGCTCTGTTCCTGTATGCTGTGTGAAGGGGTGTGTGTCCAATCAGCTCTTAGAACTCTCCTGAGCTCCAGAGTGTAACTTCAGCTCTCCGCCCTCTTTTTCCTGAACTCTCAGACAAGCTATATAATTCAGCAATCTGAACGGATGTAGAGAACAGAAGACAGCAGATAGACAGATACAACTTATGTAGGAGGATTTGTGTGAATCTGTGCATCAACTGAGGATAGTCACTTCCCTGGATATATGTGAGGGTTTACAACCCCTTTAAGCAGTGTAGAGGGAATGATCCTCCTTGGACAGCTCTGCTGAAGTGGTGGCCGATGATTGGCTGGAAAAAGAACTGTACACAAAGGAAAGAATTAAAGCAGAATGTGTAAGGCCCATTCATTTTATTCAGACTCTATATTATAAAATTCCAATGCATTTTGAGTGCTAAAGGATCCCTCTTCATCAATTTGCTTAACTGGCATCTAGCACAATCATTGTAGTTGATCCTCAGGGTATCTGTTATCAGTCCAGTACACACTTTGCACAACAGTACCAAGTCCTGATGAAGGTGAACCCATTAAACCCCTAAACATTTTTATGATAAAAGAGTATGACTAAAATGAAATCTGGCCTTTAGGTGTTCTTAATGTTTATGTTTATTAGCATTAATATAATAGTTATGGTGTGATCTTTTAGATGTTTAGTCAGCTGTTTCTGTAAGAAATAAATCAAACTCCAGTTTGGCCTTGTCCAATTTAAGCTTATTTTGGAGAAGGGTTATTTTGAAATGCCATATAACACAGTGTTTTGCGCTCTCTATTAAACAGTGCAGCTTGTCTTAAACAAATCCCACTAAGAACTGGTTTATGCATCTCCCATAGGGTAAGTGAGGATATGTCAGGGGTGGAGTTGTGTATTAGGTATTAGTAGTGTGGGTGACCTTCGCACTGTTTGTAAACTAGATCTTCTACACAAACCCAATGAATAAAATAAATAATCAATAGAGAAAATATATAAAAGTGTATAAACAAATAGCTGCAAATTGCCAGCTAAAAGTGCTATGTGTAGAAAATATTTCTTAAAAAAAGCAGCAAAATCCAATGGTGAACACAATACCACAAATAGCATAAAATACAGTGATGATTTCGCGCTAATATACACCAAAAAATTAAATAAATATAATTATATAAATATACTATTACAGTGTATAAAAAAATATATATGTGAATCGATATATATAGTGCACCAAGTGCTAAAATATATATATATATAGACTTAATAAAGTATCAAATATTATATATATAAACAGTGTATGTGAAAATAAATAAATAATGTGCTCAATGTGCTAATTACCACAAATCAATTATGTGTCACAGACAAAAAAGCAATGGTTGAGCATAATAAATATAGAATGCTCCTGGTAAGTCCCAATTGGTGTATGAGAGATAAAGTAAAATAACTTTTCTATTGACTACAATGATAAAGTCCAGGTGGTAAATGGTTATAACCACTGACCCAAGAAACGTCTCTAAATATAAAAGGAGATGGTAGTAATGACAGTGGTCTTCAATCTCCAAAATGGGGGATGGTGGGTGTGTGAGGACCTGATCCTAAATCGTGCTCTCTAGCCTTTCACCTGTAAATCAACGTTCATGGGCATCCGAAAGACACGGAGGTACACTCAAATTCCACTGTATCCCTCCACTGGCTCTGCTGTCTTAGTACTTCCAAAGATGCCTGTCAGCCGGCTTCCAGGGGATAGATCCACTTGACCTCCACTATACTCCTGTAATGTCTCCACTCACTGGGTGCTTCTGATGTGGATGTTTCACCAACATCCTATAACCAAAATGGCGGCCGCAATCCCGCAGAAAGACTTGCCAAAACAGGGGGGGAGGGGTGAAGCAGAACAAAAGGGATCCAATGGTGAAGTACGTCTTAATAGAGCACTTTAATAGTAAAAAATGTAAACTCTTACATCAAAAACACAGTATAACAGCATAAAATGGCGATCTGGCGCCAGTCTCACAGTACTTCCGGTATCCTTGTCCTTGATACTTTATTAAGTCTATATATATATATTTTAGCACTTGGTGCACTATATATATCGATTCACAAATATATATATTTTTATACACTGTGATAGTATATTTATATAATTATATTTATTACATTTTTTGGTGCATATTAGCGCAAAATCATCACTGTATTTTGTGTATTAGGTATTCCTTAAGAGCAGATTCAATATCTATGTTATGTTTCATATTTTGAAGAAGAGAGTATTGAGATACCTTGTGGGATCATGAGCTTTAGGAATCATAGAGGCTATGACAGTAAAAACTGCATTGTGATCAGACTATGTGACTGGTATGATCTTAGATGCCAAGATCTCAGGTGCCATTCCTAAGGTTAAGAACACATGGTCAATTCGTGAGAATGAATTGTGTGGATATGAATAATGTGTATATTGTCGTTGAATCTGGTTCAATTCCCACCATGTGTCTACTAGATTGTGTTTTGCAATGAGTTGTGAAAAGGAGAATTTATTGGGAGTGTTGGATTGGGGTATTGGTGTGCCTTCCTAGTAGAAAATGAGCAAAAAGCTTTGGTGCGTTTTTGTGGAATATTGAGTCCCTGTACATTCAGGTATAATTTATTTAAGGGGGCCATGAATTTGTGAAATATAACATCTTATAGTCCTGAGCAATATTTGGACAAACCTACCTTCGGGGGAGGGTGATAGAAGAAGACAGAAAGAAGAGAATAGCACTATCATGAGGGAAGTAAGGATCATAGATATCAAATACATTAGGTTAAACATATACATTTACATTTCTCCCCCCCAACCTGGTCATTGGACACATTGGCTACTATCAGTTGTCCACTATTAATATGAACTAACCAAGGGTAGCAAGTGGGGAAGGCAGGGAACTATCCCAGAGGATAAGGAAAGCCAGTTACCAAATCATTACAAGGGTATGAGATAAAACCAGGATATATTAGCTCAAACAAAAACTGTAAATCCTAATAATCCTGGATGGGATTATTAAGGAAGATCCCAAACTGAAATATAATAGATAAACATTTTTGAGAAACAGTAACATTATGAAAACTGCATTTAAATTATTTGTAAAATCAAGAAAAAATAATGGGGCAAAATGAGCCGAAAAATCTTATTCATATGTAAAATTAAAAATTAAAAAAACAAAAAAATGTATGTAAATCAAATCAAAAACCCAATATTAATATATCGAGAACAAATAAATTAAGAAAAAATTAAGAAATAATTGTAGGAGAGATGGGACCATCTTAAGGCCATAAGACAGATAACCAGTATAGGTTGGCATATTCTATGAAACATTGGAAAACAAAAAGACCACAGCCTATTGAGGCTATGAATCCATAGATTCAACAGGATCTGGATATCTGAAATGACATCTTTTATTTGAAATTTGTCATTGATTCTAAGGTAGGGGACTTGTGTGCAGAAGATGAAACAGGTCTACTATGGGAAGTTTCTGGATTCTGTAATGGATCCAACAGATGTATTTCTTGAAGGGTTTTCTGTAATTCAATCGCAGAACGACAAGTATATTTGGAACCATGATATGAGAACCAGACTGAAAAGGGAAAGCCCCATTGGTAGGTTATTTGGTTTTATTGTAGTACTTGAAGCAGAGGTTTCAAGGCCCGTCTTTTATTGATTGTTAACTGCGATAGCTCAGCAAAGAGTTGATAATTGTAACCTTGCAAGATTAGAGACTCTTTTCCTCTTGCTGCAAACAGAAGCTGTTCATTTGTGCGATAAAAATTAAATTTAGCAATAACCCCAGGTAAAAAAAAGTATTTTTTTGGGGTCAAAGCTCTATGAACTCTGCCCATTTCAAGGCGTTCGACTGGAATGGCTGGTTGTAATTCCTGGAATAGTACTAAAATTGTGGCCTGTAAATCTATCACAGATTCAGGAATACCTCTTATGCATAAATTTGAGCATCTTGCTCGGTTTTCATAATCCTCCAAATGGGTCTGCAGCATTACATTTTCATCTTTGAGATATTCAATCTCTGCTGTACAGTTCACAGTATAGTTTTCCATGTCATCAACACGTGTTTCAAGCTCTGACAAATGATGGCCCAGCTCCCTAATTTCTTTAGTTAGACTAGTAGTTATGTGGTCAGAAGTATGCTTTAAGGCCCTTTTCCATTTTTTTTAACATTGCTGGGGATATATGTTCACTCTGAGAGGAATCTTCCCCACAAACAGAATCCCATTCTTCTTCTTTTGTTTGTCTTTAAGGCTCTCACAGCACTGTGTGAGGTAGCTGAGGAGAATGTCGGCGGTGCCATTTTATCTATAGAATGGGTCGGTGCATTTTTGCTGTTTCTCTTCCTTTATATCCCACAGAGGATCACTTGTAGCTATACAGCCACCTCCCTGAACTCAATGGGAACAGGTAGGTTCTATTTGTGTGTGGGTGTCTCACGAACAGCCCCTAATATAAGGCTTTTACCTTCCTCTGAGAGAGGAGCTTCAGGCAGGCATGTCTGCTCCGCTCGGCTCCGCCCACTTCCTGTTTTTTTTCAACAAAAGTGAAGAAACTTTTTAAAACCTGGAAATCTTATTAGAGTAATGGAAAGCCTCTCTTAAACAGTTGTCACTTAGAAAGTGTCCTCATTATTAGATGTCCCCTCTATTCATTTTCTGGTGATAACAATTTTCAATTTTCCCTCACTTTCAGTCCAGAGTCCAGAACTCTGCGGGAAGTTTGCATCAAATTCGTGTGATACGAATGGCCCACAATGCACTGCGCCACCACGCCTCCAAAATGCTAGTACTGGTTGTGACCCACCGCTCTCCTCCACCCCCTCTTCTTCTTCTTCCTCCATGGCCTCTTCGAGTGCTCTGTCCTCGGAACCAGCGGTGCTCCGTAGGCGTTCAGGGCAACGCAAGTACGCAGGCAAAAAGATGCCATGCCGTGCTTGCCCTCTTGTGTTTGGGGGACAGGAGCCACACTGGGGCAGAGGTTCTGTCAGCTCTGCAGGGGCAGGCCGAGAGGTGGTTGACGCCACGCCAGCTTAAGCCAGGAATGGTGGTTTGTGACAATGGCACCAACCTCCTCTCCGCCCTGCGACAGGGACAACTTATCCATGTGCCCTGTATGGCTCACGTCCTTAACCTGGTGGTGAAGCGGTTCTTGGGCAGGTACCCAGGCTTACAGGATGTCCTGAGGCAGGCCAGGAAAGTCTGTGTGCATTTCCGCCGATCATATAATGCCAGTGCTCGGCTGGCTAAGCTGCATAAGGAGTTGAACCTGCCCAAGGACTGCCTTATATGTGACATGCCCACCAGGTGGAACTCAACTTTGGCCATGATGTAGCGACTGCACATGCAGCAGAGGGCCATCAATGAGTACCTGTGCGACTACGGCACCAGGACAGAGTCAGGGGAGCTTGGATTTTTTTCACCACGCCAGTGGAGCATGATCGGGGATGCATGCACTGTCCTGTCACCATTTGAGGAGGCCACAAGGATGGTGAACAGTGACAGTGCATGCATCAGTGACACTGTACCTCTTGTCCACCTGTTGGAGCATACGCTGCGTGGAATAATGGACAGGGCACTTGAGGCAGAACAGAGGCAGGAAGAGGAGGACTTCCTTGCCTCTCAAGGCCCCCTTTATCCGGACAGTGTTGGTGTGGGGTGGGAAACACGGGGGGGCTGGAGAGCACTGTGTGGGGTGGGGAGCACGGGGGGGCTGGAGAGCACTGTGAGGGGTGGAGAGCACTGGGTTGGGGGCTAGAGAGCACTGTGGGGGGTGGAGAGCACTGGGGTGGGGGCTAGAGAGCACTGTGGGGTGGAGAGCACTGGGGTGGGGGCTAGAGAAGGATGGGGAGAGCTGGAGATTAGGGGAGGCAGAAAGAACAGGGGTTGAGAGAACTGGGGGGGGGGCTGGAGAGTGTGGTGGGGGAGGGGAGCACAAGGAGAACTGGGGGGGGGGCAGTAAAAGAAGTTGGATAGGGGGATCAGCAGGGGGCGGCATATAGAGGAAATTAGCTTTCAATATTCCTCCATGCAGCCGCTGAATGCTTGATTCTCCTCCTCTTCCTCCTCCAAGCATTCAGCGGCTGCATGGAGGAATATAGAAAGCTAATCTCCTCTATATGCCGCCCCCCTGCCGATCCCCCTATCCAGGCACACAGTTAGGGCTGTACTCACAGGCATCTCTCCTCTTGTGATCTCGGATCTGGCTGGGTCTGTGTTCGGCGGCCGCGCTGTAACACGGTCCCGCCCCCCTAGACCAGCTGTGTGATAGGTGGAACACTGATTCTATCTAGGGGGGCGGGACCATGTTACAGCGCGGGGCGCGGCCACAGAACACAGACCCGTCCAGCTCCGAGATCACAGGAGCAGGAGAGAGGGGAGCGCTGCAGCCGCAAAGCGGCCCCAGGGCAGGCAGCCTACCGGGAATTCCGGTAGGCAAGTCCGGCCCTGGTGTTTGGTGGTTCACAAAGATACATTTGGCAAGTTTCCAAATGAAGTCAGAATGAATCACAGCCTTGTCACTCTTTTTCGAGGAGAATGTAGGCATTCCACAAGCATTGCTCAAGAAGATGCCTTGTAGTATTTCTTTTGCTGTTTCCTCATTGCTGGGTAGAATGTCATTGCTTGGTCGGCTCTGTCACTTCCCATGGTGTTATTGTAGTCTATCATTGCTTCATGATTTCTTTCCCACCTTTCATGCATACCATAACAGTGGAGGTATTATGAACTGTGCTTATTAGGCACACATCTTCCTTGTCACGCCATCGCAGTGCCATCATTTTGCCTTTCTGCCAGGCAACCATTTCTCCAGTCTTCAGCTTCTTATTGCCAAACATTGGTGATATGTCTTGCCAGTTAGCCCTAATGGTTTCATGGGAATCTGTTTTGTTTTGTAGAAAAAACTCATAAAGTGCTCAAGATGTATAAAAGCTGACGGTTATTACGCAATAGCTCTGATTTAGCAATGGCTCAATGAGTGAAAAAAATGGAAGATGTTGCCATTCCATAGTTGCTGTATTTTGGATTAAATTTTGTTCCCTATCCAGTGTATATGACTGAATTCCAAATGTAGCCAGTTGATGATTTGCATAGCAAGTAGGATTTTTCACCAAATCATGCTCTCTTTGATGCAATGTATTGTACCCAGCTGAGCCTTCCCTTGTAGGCCATTAGACCTTCATCTATGCTGATATCTCTTTTTACCACATAGCTCCATTGGAAAGTCTTTAGAATCCTTTGAGATACTTCCCAAATGTTATTTCGTTTTGGTGCAGGATGGGTAGTTTCATAAAATTCTTCATTGTTTTCAAAGTGTAAATATTTCATGATCAGGGAAAATCTGTACTCTGACATGACGTGCCAAAGAATGGAGTGGCAAGTAGTTTATTATTTGTCTAATACCACTTCTGCAGGGTTTCTCCACCACTCCCTGAAGTATTGTTAGGCCCAGAAACTTCCAAATGTCATCTTTGGTCACTGGTTCCCACTTTCTGCTTCTTGGAAATTTCCAATGCGTAGTAGCTAATTACTGCTCTTTGTATTTTTTCAATAACCTCATCGGTCAGAAATAATTTTAAGTATGCCAAGGGGTTTTCATGTTCAATGTCTACTTTCATACCAGATGCTCCAGTAAATAGCAATCTTGGGGGGCATTGCCTGATCTGTACCACAGTCAATAGAGCACCAAGTTCGCACATCACTGAGCTCAGTCGCAGAACGGTCGCTGTCATCACTTTCAGTGTCTGATGGCAAATTTCCCCACAAAAAACTATTGCTCAATTCTTCTGTTTTCTAGCTGGTCTAAAACTGCTTTTGACCTCAAGGGATGCTTTTTGGATTCCATGGACGTTCTCAAGTTTCCAGGCAGAAGGAACGGTAAAAGTGCAGACAGGGCACTGGACAAAGCACTAGGGACAAAACTGAGGTCAAATGGTTTGATACAGTAATGTAATCCTAACAGATTACAATGTATTGTTTTTATGTTATGTTGTTTACTTTTTTTAATTTGCCACCGTGCTCCGCCCCCATGCATCGTGATGCTTGCAGGGAACAGAACCCGGAAGACAGATGCATTGGCCAGAGGACACAACGGGAGGACATTGCGGGATCGTAGGGACAAGGTAAGTAACTGTACAGGGATATCCCGAGTGTGGCTCGGGGTTACTGCATTTGGTACTGAAGATTAACCCTGAGCCACACTCGGGATTACCGCCAGGGAGGTTAATGGGATGGAGGTTGAGAGGGTAGAGGAGTTCCGCTTCCTGGGAACAATAATTATTGAGCAGCTGTCATGGACGGGACTTATTTCCCATTTGGTGGGCAAGGCTCATCAGAGACTGTACTTTTTAAGGACGCTATGGAGGGAAGGCTTTTCAGAGCGGGTCCTTTTAGCTTCAATAAAGCTGCCATTAAAAGTGTGCTAACATATCACATCTCTTTGTCGCAAGGATCATGCACAATCCATGACAGAAATGCCCTGCAGAAGGTAATAAAACTGCACAGAAGATTATAACAGGAATTAGTCTACCATGTATTGATGAATTGTGGGAGGTATCTTCAGAGAGTGATTAATATATTGGAAGACATTTCACATCCTGGTAATGCTCTGTATATATTGCTACCATCTGGTAGGCAGTATAGAAGTATTGGCTTTCATACTACCAGGTTGCAGAATAGCTTCTTTTATCGATCTGTGCAGCTCTTGAATGCTAGGGGTCTTGTGGAATAAATGTATTGGGAGTTACAGTGTGTATTTATTACAGTATGTATGCTGTTTTTGGTTAAGTGTTTTTCTTGTTAAACATTTTTATTGAAATTTGTATAAAAGAATACAAATTATAGCAAGCGTTATAACTTGGGATACATACAGTGGTGTGAAAAAGTGTTTGCCCCCTTCCTCATTTCCTGTTCCTTTGCATGTTTGTCACACTTAAGTGTTTCGGAACATCAAACCAATTTAAACAATAGTCAAGGACAACACAAGTAAACACAAAATGCAATTTGTAAATGAAGGTGTTTATTATTAAAGGTGAAAAAAAATCCAAACCATCATGGCCCTGTGTGAAAAAAGTGATTGCCCCCTAAACCTAATAACTGGTTGGGCCACCCTTAGCAGCAACAACTGCAACCAAGCGTTTGCGATAACGTGCAATGAGGCTTTTACAGCGTCCTGGAGGAATTTTGGCCCACTCATCTTTGCAGAATTGTCCTAATTCAGTTACATTAGAGGGTTTTCGAGCATGAACGGCCTTTTTAAGGTCATACCACAACATCTCAATAGGATTCAGGTCAGGACTTTGGCTAGGCCACTCCAAAGTCTTCATTTTGTTTTTCTTCAGCCATTCGGTGGTGGACTTGCTGGTGTGTTTAGGCTCATTGTCCTGCTGCAGAACCCAAGTTCGTTTCAGCTTGAGTACACGAACAGATGGTCGGACATTCTCCTTCAGGATCTCTTGGTAGACAGCAGAATTCATAGTTCCTTTTATCACGGCAAGTCTTCCAGGTCCTGAAGCAGTAAAACAGCCCCAGACCATCACACCACCACCATCCATACCACCACCATATTTTACTGTTGGTATAATGTTCTTTTTCTGAAATGCAGTGTTCCTTCTACGCCAGATATACTTGGACACACACCTTCCAAAGAGTTCCACTTTTGTCTCATCGGTCCACAGAATGTTGTCCCAAAAGTCTTGGGGATCATCAAGATGTGTTGTGGAGAAATTGAGACGAGCTTTGATGTTCTTTTTGCTCAATAGTGGTTTTCTCCTTGGAACTCTGCCATGCAGGCCATTTTTGCCCAGTCTTTTCTGATGGTGGAGGCATGAACGCTGACCTTAACTGAGGCAAGTGAGGCCTGCAGTTCCTTGGACGTTGTTGTGGGGTCTTTTGTGACCTCTTGGATGAGTCGTTGCTGCGCTCTTGGGGTAATTTTGGGCGGCCGGCCACTCCTGGGAAGGTTCACCACTGTTCCATGTCTTCGCCATTTGTGGATAATGGCTCTCACTGTGGTTCGCTGGATTCCCAAAGCTTTGGAAATGGCTTTATAACCCTTTCCAGACTGATAGATCTCAATTACTTTCTTTCTCAATTGTTCCTGAATTTCTTTGGGTCTCGGCATGATGTGTAGCTTTTAAGGATCTTCTGGTGGACCTTACTGTGTCAAGCAGCTCCTATTTAAGTGATGCCTTGATTGTGAACAGGTGTGGCAATAATCAGGCCTGGGTGTGGCTAGAGAAATTGAACTCAGGTGTGGACAACCACAGTTATAGTATGTTTTAACAAGGGGGCAATCACTTTTTCACACAGGGCCATGATGGTTTGGATTTTTTTTCACCTTTAATAATAAACACCTTCATTTACAAATTGCATTTTGTGTTTACTTGTGTTGTCCTTGACTATTGTTTAAATTGGTTTGATGTTCCGAAAAACACTTAAGTGTGACAAACATGCAAAGGAACAGGAAATGAGGAAGGGGGCAAACACTTTTTCACACCACTGTATATAACTAATAGAAACGTATCTATATATTCATATCTATAATTAATTTTGCAGTAGAGAAGAAAATGAAGCATCAATGAGACAATATAGGATGGTAATAGATGTGAGGATCCAGAATAAGTTCAAAATCTATGGAAATAATTTGTAGAGCATGTCTCCAGACCACCCATCCACCCCATATGGGCTCAAGCTGTGGATGGGTGGGGGCATGGTTATCTAGTTTTGGAAACGTAATTGCAAATAATATTTGGATTATGTGGTTTATAATATAAAGATGTATAATCTCATTAATAAACATTAGCTGAGTGTAACCAATTTTAAAAAGACAAATAGTGAAACTCTAATCCTCAGAAGAAGAGCATAACTTGATGCAAATTGAGGAATAACACAGTAAGTAAATGTCAAGGTATCCCAGAGTTGTCTTTTATATAGTAAACAAGAAAAGGAAAATAAGAAAAGTAAATAAAGAATAGAGTATGTAGCACTGACCCCCGAAGGAGCTGCTGGTTTTATTTGGGCCTGCACTCTGCTAATAAACGCCACTAACTTGACTCAGTCCCCTTGACACAGCTGTGGTGCAATACAATACAGTACAATATAATATAACACAACACAATATACCTGCATTGTCCTCTCAGGATTCACTGGCTCCACCTGCTGGGAGAAAACAATACTCCACACAACGGGGTACTTAACTAAAGTATATTTTACTGTACAGTGGTGTGCAAAAGTGTTTGCCCCCTTCCTCATTTCCTGTTCCTTTGCATGTTTGTCACACTTAAGTGTTTCGGAACATCAAACCAATTTAAACAATAGTCAAGGACAACACAAGTAAACACAAAATGCAATTTGTAAATTAAGGTGTTTATTATTAAAGGTGAAAAAAAATCCAAACCATCATGGCCCTGTGTGAAAAAGTGATTGCCCCCCTTGTTAAAACATACTATAACTGTGGTTGTCCACACCTGAGTTAAATTTCTCTAGCCACACCCAGGCCTGATTATTGCCACACCTGTTCACAATCAAGGCATCACTTAAATAGGAGCTGCTTGACACAGTAAGGTCCACCAGAAGATCCTTAAAAGCTACACATCATGCCGAGACCCAAAGAAATTCAGGAACAATTGAGAAAGAAAGTAATTGAGATCTATCAGTCTGGAAAGGGTTATAAAGCCATTTCCAAAGCTTTGGGAATCCAGCGAACCACAGTGAGAGCCATTATCCACAAATGGCGAAGACATGGAACAGTGGTGAACCTTCCCAGGAGTGGCCGGCCGCCCAAAATTACCCCAAGAGCGCAGCGAAGACTCATCCAAGAGGTCACAAAAGACCCCACAACAACGTCCAAGGAACTGCAGGCCTCACTTGCCTCAGTTAAGGTCAGCATTCATGCCTCCACCATCAGGAAAAGACTGGGCAAAAATGGCCTGCATGGCAGAGTTCCAAGGAGAAAACCACTGCTGAGCAAAAAGAACATCAAAGCTCGTCTCAATTTCTCCACAACACATCTTGATGATCCCCAAGACTTTTGGGACAACATTCTGTGGACCGATGAGACAAAAGTGGAACTCTTTGGAAGGTGTGTGTCCAAGTATATCTGGCGTAGAAGGAACACTGCATTTCAGAAAAAGAACATTATACCAACAGTAAAATATGGTGGTGGTAGTGTGATGGTCTGGGGCTGTTTTGCTGCTTCAGGACCTGGAAGACTTGCCCTGATAAAAGGAACTATGAATTCTGCTGTCTACCAAGAGATCCTGAAGGAGAATGTCCGACCATCTGTTTGTGTACTCAAGCTGAAACGAACTTGGGTTCTGCAGCAGGACAATGATCCTAAAACACACCAGCAAGTCCACCACCGAATGGCTGAAGAAAAACAAAATGAAGACTTTGGAGTGGCCTAGCCAAAGTCCTGACCTGAATCCTATTGAGATGTTGTGGTATGACCTTAAAAAGGCCGTTCATGCTCGAAAACCCTCTAATGTAACTGAATTAGGACAATTCTGCAAAGATGAGTGGGCCAAAATTCCTCCAGGATGCTGTAAAAGCCTCATTGCACGTTATCGCAAACGCTTGGTTGCAGTTGTTGCTGCTAAGGGTGGCCCAACCAGTTATTAGGTTTAGGGGGCAATCACTTTTTCACACAGGGCCATGATGGTTTGGATTTTTTTTCACCTTTAATAATAAACACCTTCATTTACAAATTGCATTTTGTGTTTACTTGTGTTGTCCTTGACTATTGTTTAACCAGCTGAGATCCGCGCTATAGCCAAATGACGGCTACAGCGCGGATCTGTTGTGCCGGGAGCACGTCATATGACGTCCTCCCCTTCTGTGCACTCCAGGGAGCGCGCGCGCGCCGCCGGGGGCGCGCGCGCGCTCTCGCCGTGTCACTGGGCACCCGATGCACGTGCCCAGCGGCCGCGATGTCCGCTGGGCACCCGCGATTGCCTGGTAACACAGCGGGACCGTGGATCTGTGTGTGTAAACACACAGATCAACGGTCCTGTCAGAGGAGAGGAGCCGATGGTGTGTTCTCTGTACAGAGACACACCGATCGGTCTCCTCCCCTTGTGAGTCCCCTCCCCCCACAGTAAGAAACACTAACAGGGAACATAATTAACCCCTCCCCGCCCCCTAGAGGTTAACCCCTTCACTGCCAGTGTCATTTATACAGCAATCAATGCATTTAAATAGCATTGATTGCTGTATAAATGACAACGGTGCCAAAAATGTGTCAAAAATGTCCGATGTGTCCGCCATGTCCGCCATAATGTCGCAGTCACAATAAAAAATCGCTGATCGCCGCCATTACTAGTAAAAAAAAAAATATTAATAAAAAATGCTATAAAACTATCCCCTATTTTGTAAATGCTATAACTTTTGCGCAAACTAATCAATAATCGCTAATTGCGATTTTTTTTTTTACCAAAAATATGTAGAATACGTTTCGGCCTAAACTGAGGAAAAAAAGGTTTTTTATATATTTTTTGGGGATATTTATTATAGCAAAAAGTAAAAAATATATATTTTTTTTTTTAATTTGTCGCTCTTCTTTTGTTTATTGCGCAAAAAATAAAAAACGCAGAGGTGATCAAATACCACCAAAAGAAAGCTCTATTTGTGGGAAAAAAATGATAACAATTTCATTTGGGTACAGTGTCGTATGACCGCGCAATTGTCATTCCAAGTGCGTCAGCGCCAAAAGCTGAAAATTGGTCTGGTCACGAGGGGGGTTTAAGTGCAAAGTAATCAGGTGGTTAAATTGGTTTGATGTTCCGAAAACACTTAAGTGTGACAAACATGCAAAGGAACAGGAAATGAGGAAGGGGGCAAACACTTTTTCACACCACTGTATATCTTGCCAAATAGGTGATTACAGTAATGGTGCTGTCATCCCAACATAGAATGATAGGACAATGAATTTTTGATAAAACAATTATAAACAATATAGATACAAGGGAGCTCCCCCTACTTTTATAACTATTTGTGAGATCTCATTTAGAGTACTTAGTCTTGAGTCTTCTTGTCTTCTGCTAGCTATGATAATTTGTTATGATTTGTAATCTGAGAAGGAAAGTAATTAATGTTGAGTAAAAGATGATCCTGGTGTTGCTTCTGTAACTATAATACAAGGCTTGAGATGCAATAGCAGATAGGCATTATGCCTGCCTAGTGTCAGTTGCTATACTCCTCCGTAGGACTATGGATCCCAGCGAGGTCTGTATATAAGTCTGACTAGGTGCAAAAGATAATAAACTGTGGGCCGCAACATGCTCACCAACTGGATCGGAGCTCTGTATGGTAGCTTTGGTCTAGTGGTTGCAGCTTGCTTCTATGTCAGCCGGCTCTGTCACTCCGTTCCATTCCGATAGGTGAACCCGGTCTTCCGATGCTCAAACGAGTGTCTCTGGATCTTCCCAATCTGGTCACTGTGTCTCTGGCACCGTCAGGTCACTCATACAATCGAGCAGGGTTACGCTCCGCAATGGCTGTAGGCCACTTCCTCCGGGGGGCCTCCTCACAAGTCCTCACAGGCAGGCCATGCGTTCCCAAGAGACCTAAGATGGCCACTTGGGCTCCTTTTATATCCTACCCAGCATGCCCTGTCAGAGAGGGTGTCCATGGGTAGGTCACCCGGCATCCTGGGTAAAAAAAGTCAACTCTCCAGTATAAATAACAGTCACTTCCTGTAAATAGTTCAGTGCTTAGTGAAAGCAAAAATCACTTAAGTACACTATCAGTGTTTGGCCGCTAGATGGCGCCAAACACTAAGCCATAGAAACGTCCATAGACTTTCATTATAAATGTTAATACAATTTAGTAGGCAAGGTTACCCGCACTACAAGTATAAAAACCTTACAGGCCACATAGTAGTATTCTTGAATATCAAAAAAGGATACATTAAATTGCACTTCATATAAAAGATGACTTAGGAAGACAAGAAATAGAACAGAAAAGAAGAGAAAAAGAGATAAAAGAAAAAAAGAAGAAGAGAAGGAAATGAGGAGAAATCTCTTGAGGTGATGACCCGGCTCACAGCATGGATAAATAATACGACAGTAATAACACAAGGAATCTAGTAGGGTAGCAACAACCACTGGCCAAACTCTGGAGAAAATAAGTGTTTAACCCATGGTTGCCAAATCATACGGAATTTATTAATGTTATTATCTTCGATAGCTGATATTTTAGCAAAAATTAGAGCTTTGTTCATTCTGTGTTTGGCCTTTGCCATTATCAGATTATTGGTCTTCCATGCCTTGGCTATGGTTTGTTTGGCTGCAGTATTAATTTGAATGTGTAATGAATGAGTAATTGGAATTGCTTTTGAGTGAGTGAAGCCAGTTTGAGATTTAAAAGTGCAATGGCAGGGTCTGGGGCAATATAGGTATCTAAAGCTTTAGAAGCCATTGCAAATATATTTTTCTATAATTCTCGTACCACCGGGCATTGCCACCATATGTGAAAGTGGGTTCCTGGTGAAGAGCATCCTCTAAAACAATTATTGGGATAAGATGGAAAAAATGTTGCTATTCTAGCTGGTACTAGATACCAACGTGCTAAAAGTTTAAAGTTAGTTGCCAAAGCATAACTATTAGGAGATTATGATTTGGTGGCTAACCAAATATTAAACCAGCCATATCCTGTGCCCATTTAGCAGTATAAGATGGAAGCAACTCATTGGAAGTGGTAATGAGTGTTAGGCAAAATCACCCCTCTAACATGAGGGTCACTTATACAAATACGTTCGAATTGAGACATTTGATTGAGTGGTGTACTTGAACCGAGGAGAGGCATGTAGAAATTCTTAATTTGTAAATATCGAAATATCTTATTATTTGAGATCCCAAATTTTGCACATAACATCAGAGGTGGGGATTAGGGGCATCCTTGCCTTGTACCTCTTCTAATATCCAGCATGGCCAATTTGTAGCTTGGGTATTTGATATAAGCCCTTGGATTATTATAAAGAGAAGAAATCCAAGTCAGAAAATGTTCACCAAAACACAATTTTTGGAGCATATATTGCATAGAAGGCCAAATGCCTTTCTGATGTCTAGAGATAGAAGGCAAGTTGGGATACGTCTAGATTTAGCTGCTTGAATTAGTAAGAGTGTTCGTCTGTTATCCCCTGCCTGTCTTTTGGGTATAAAACCCGCTTTTTTTTTTTTCTCCTCACTGATCGCATGAGACCACATGGGACGAAGGAGAAAAGGAGCAGCAGTGTGGAACACATCAGTAAAATCGACACTTGATTCCTCCTCCAGCCACCAACCCATAGCTCCCCAGGCCAGCACTCAGCAGGGGATAACCGATTTTTTTCCTATTGGGGGGTAGGACACGTTCACACACTTTAAGGAGTGTGAAGGTGAGAGAAGAGAATCCAGGAGCACCTAAAGTTATTGACGCCAGCGATATCGCACATGGTGTAAACAATAAGGGTAGCCCAGCGATTCAGGTGCAGGGCTCTGTGAGGGATAAAAACCATACCACAGGAATTATAGGGCAATCTCCTTCTATTCCTATATTTCCATCAACAAGATCTTTATCATCCCCAACATTAACAGCAGCACCATCAGCAACTGAAGTACCAGAAGTACCTCTTACAGCTTCTGGTTCCCCAGCTCCTCCTTTGTTGGTACCTGCCACCGTATCTGCATTTAATTCAAGATCTATACCGGTGTTGGTAACAACATTAGGACCTATACCAGCACCAGAAGTTCCCCTGGTGGGAACCTTAACTGAACCCCTTTCAATACTTGAACTACCAGTACCATTGTTGTCATCACTATCTCCCCCACTCCCTCCACCTTTGCTACATCTACCAGTGCAACTCCCATTCTTTCCATCACCGCCATCAGTATCACCGATGATGTCGTCAGCTACTGAACTAGGGGAGAAAGAAGTCGCTAAAAGCATCAATACTAAGGAAGAAAGTTCAACTGGTAAGGTTTCACCAGGAATACAGATCACTGGGCCAACATTTCATGGAATCTCGGATGGGACTACATATTCGGAACATCACAAAAGGATAGAGATTATGGACCCGACAGAAACTATAGAACCAATAGAGTCAGTTATATCAGGAACTATAAGTAGAAATGCAAAGGCGAAGGGGATAG
This sequence comes from Lithobates sylvaticus, assembly GCA_028564925.1. Classification (NCBI taxonomy): domain Eukaryota; kingdom Metazoa; phylum Chordata; class Amphibia; order Anura; family Ranidae; genus Lithobates; species Lithobates sylvaticus. The sequence continues at coordinate 476,984,312 of CM053029.1, forward strand.
ACAAGGTAATATACCCAATACCTAGCAACAGTACTGAAAGTATGGAAAAAATAGGGGAGGTAAAAGGAGACAGTACAAACAATGAAATAGGACCGGAGACGAGTGGCCTATGGGATTTCTTAAGAGCCCTACCAACCCGTAACGAGATGGAGGCCTTTGTACAACGCCTAGAACACGGTTTCCACAAAGAGCTTCACACTGTAAACACTGAACTACAGGCTACTGGGCTGAAAATAGCAGAGGTGGAGCATTCGGTAGATATGTTAGCAGACCACGTGCAACTACAGGAAAAACGCATAGACGCTCAAGAATCACAAATACATACATTGTTTGAGCTTATGGAGAATCAAGACAACCGCAATAGACACAATAACATTCGGATCAGGGGATTACCCGAGACAGTTGGGGTAGAAGAACTAACCCCAACAGTTAACAAAATTTTTACATCGTTACTGGGGAGACCAGAAGAAACAACTCTAGAGCTAGACAGAGTCCACCGGTCTTTTGGCCCACGCAATACAGACCCAGATAAACCAAGGGACATTATCTGTCGTGTTCATTTTTTCATAGACAAAGAGGAAATCATGAGAAAATCTAGAGAGAGGGGACAGATCAAAGTTATGGAGAACCCCATTCAACTATTGCATGACCTATGCCCATTTACACTGGAGAAGAGGAAGGCGTTAAGGCCACTACTTAAAATGCTACAAGATCGCAATATTGTATATCGTTGGAATTTTCCTTTCCAATTGCAAATCAAAAAGGAGGGCAGGTGGTATAACCTACGAGATCCATCAGACATCCCGACAATACAAACTGCTATGGGGCTACCAGACCTCCCGCCAATAAGTTGGCCACAGACATATACATCATCAAGAAGGACAGAACGACGGGGGGGCGAGGCAACAAAACAGCAAGATAATAATAAAGACTAATCGGCCAATAAAAGCATGGAAATAATTTTTGTCTAGAGAGTGGCAGGACTGGACAGTTCTGTTGGAGGGGCTACGCCCCTCTCCTGTTTTTCATTCATTTCTCATTTACTCCCTTCCCTTTTTTTTTTTTTTTTTTTTTTTTTTTTTTTGTTTGTGAGTTAATATTAGAATAGAATTAGTAATCCTAGAACCGAAATACCTGTACAACTATTATATGATTTATGATATAAAGCACAACAGATTATAGTTTTGAATATAGGAATGTTTATAATGAAGATAAAAAGCAGGTGAACTCACTGTTCTCATCTTTTTCGAATTTGGGTTTTTTTTTTTATTTTTTTGTTTTTTTTTTTTTTTCTTTCCTCCCCATGTTTACATTCTATGATGTTCTATGAATGCATTGGGAGATATATAGCATATGATATGTTTGAGTTATACTGGCGGGGGGGAGGGGGGAGGGAGCACGAAGTGGGGGGAAATGGCTCTAAAAAGCACTTATTTATATAAACCATCTTTTTTTTTTTTTTTTTTTTTTGTTTTTTTTTTTTTTTTTTTTTTTTTTTTTATAAAAGATTGAAAGTCCTGATTCACTGCGGAGAGGCACTCTCCGTGCTCGCCAAGTCTCTTTGTTTTTTCCCCTTAATAGGTACCCCAGCCCTCTGGTAGGGCTTGGGTTTTTTTTTTTTCCCATTTTTTGGGATCTTAGGGGACTTACGTGTGTTTTTTTTTTTTTTTTTTTTTTTTTTTTATTTTTGATTTTTTCCCTAAAAGAGTTAGTAGTGAGCATATCCCAGAGTAGTACTGGGATTTGCGAGAGGGATCCTCTCGAAACCTATTTGTGTCTTTTTTTTTTTTTTTTTTCCCCCTCCCTATCTCCCTCCTTCCCCCCTCCAGATCATCAGTTACCTATAATGGCGGTAAACTACACGTTTCCAACCGTGTTGAAGCTCTGTACCTATAATGTTAAAGGACTGAACAATAAATCAAAAAGAGGTCAAATTTTATACAGCATGCACAAAGCAAAGGTAGACATTATCTTGCTCCAGGAGACCCATTTCCGCACAGGTAGCATTCCAGTATGTTCGCGTAAACATTATTCTCAATGGTTTCATAGTACTATGCCAAGCTCCAAAGCAAGGGGGGTATCTATTGCTCTTCATAAACAGCTGCCGATAGAATACTTGAATCACAAAGCAGACCAAAACGGTAGATATCTATTTTTAAAAATTAAAATATGGAATAAAATCTTTACAATTGCAAATTTTTATATCCCAAACCAAGCTCAAACAACATCAATCCAAAAGTATCTTAACCTCTTGGATGAATTTGCAGAAGGTACAGTTCTTGTAGGGGGAGATCTTAACTTAGCCTTGGACCCTATATTAGACACCTCATCCCAAAGATCAAATATTTCATATCCTTGTTTGAGAGAACTAAAAAAAAAATTTTACGACCATATGCTACTCGACCTTTGGCGAGTTTTAAATCCTAAAGATCGTAACTATACTTACTTCTCTACAGCACATAAAACATACAGTAGGTTAGATTATTTCCTAACAGGTCCTAAAATACTTGAATGGCACCCGAAAATGGAAATAGGATCTCTTATCTGGTCTGATCACTCACCAGTTTTCTTAACAATAACCCCTCCCCAAACGCAGGGGACTAACTGGTCCTGGCGTCTAAACGACAAACTAATGACAGATCAAATCTGTCATAGGGCAATTATAGATACAATCGATAATTTTATTACAGACCACGAACAAGATGAAACTATACTCCCTATAAAATGGGAAGCTCTTAAAGCTGTACTCCGGGGGGTGTTTATTCAACACGGTTCGCGTATCAAGAAAGAAAAGTCTAAAAATATTGAAACTACCGTGAAAAAACTTGGCGCGCTAGAAACTCAACATAAAACACACCCATCGGCAGAGCTATTAGCTGACATAACATGTACAAGATCGTCCTTACTACAGCTATACGACACCTATCATAGTTCATACCAACAGAGGCGAGCTTTAGGCAGGTATAGGTACGAGAATAAATGTGGGAGATTGTTAGCAAATAAATTACACCCACGATCTTCTCAAGCTTTTATAGCAAGTGTAAAAAAAACTTCAGGAGAGCTTACATCAGACCCATTAACCCTTCAACAAATATTTAAGGAATACTTCTCGTCCCTATACAACCTGCCTCCAATGTCTTCCTTGGAAGAGAGTGATATTGAGAATTATGTACGAGAAAACGCCATACCAAGAATAGACAATGGTAATAAAACCTCTCTGGATGCACCATTCTCTCAAAAAGAACTATTAGATGTAATAACTAATTTACCATCAGATAAAAGTCCAGGCCCGGACGGTTTCACCCCAAAATTTTATAAAACCTATAAAGATCAGCTAGCGCCTTTTATGCTCCAGGTATTTAATTCTATTTCGATTAATAACCAATTTCCAAAACAATCTTTGGAATCACATATCACTTTGATTCCAAAACCAGACAAGGATCCAACACTATGCTCTAGCTATCGACCGATATCTCTGATTGGGGTAGATATAAAAAATTTTGCCAAATTGATAGCGCTTCGTCTTCAGCCTCTCCTCCCTGGTCTAGTACACACAGATCAGGTAGGATTTGTTCAAGAAAGAGAAGCACGTGATAATACGATTAAAACTTTCCTCCTAATGAATCATGTTAAAACAGCTAAAATACCAGTATGCCTTTTTTCAGTCGATGCAGAAAAGGCATTTGATCGGATAGGATGGCCTTTTCTGAGACAAGCATTATTACAAATAGGTTTGGGTGAAAATCTATTTAATAAAATTATGGCACTCTATACTGGCCCATCGGCTAGGATAAAGATAAATGGATCACTGACATCGAGTGTTAGTATACAAAATGGCACACGCCAGGGATGCCCACTTTCCCCTCTACTATACGTTTTAGTGATGGAGTACTTGGCAACAGCAATTAGACAGAACCCATCTATAACAGGTATAAAAATTAAGGAACAGGAAGTAAAGTTAGCTCTATTCGCCGATGATTTATTACTCTATGTTACTAACCCTCATATCTCATTACCTTCTATACTATCTGAATTTCAGCGATTTGGAACCTTGAGTAATTTTAAAGTAAATATTCAGAAATCAGAAATCCTCAACATATCATTGACATCACAACAAATTAAAGATATAAGTAACAATTTTTCGTTAAAAATTTGTTTAAAAGCGCTGAAATATCTAGGTGTTAAGATTCCTTCCGACCCAGCCAATCTCTACTTAATGAACTATATCCCTCTCTTGCAAAGTACTCTACTAGATCTGAAAAAATATGATGTTAAGCAACATTCATGGTTTGGGAGGATCAACATACTAAAAATGGATATAATACCGCGCTTTTTATATCTTTTCCAAACTATCCCTGTGCCTATCCCTAGATCTTTTTTCTCAAACTTACAAACTGCATTTGTAAAATTTATCTGGGGATATAAGAAACCTAGATTACGCAAGAAACTATTATTAACTCCAAAAAATAAAGGAGGAGTAGGTGCACCTGATCTATACTATTATTATGCTTCGGCGGTTTTGACTAGACTAGTGAATTGGTTCCACCACTCTAAAACTAAACAATGGGTAGAAATAGAACAGGGTCTAAATCAACTGGACCTTAAGGTGATACCCTGGTTAGATCTATCCACCAGAGATATCGGTCGTGAGCTACAAAAAAATATGCCCCCCCTTACATCCCATCTATTAAAAATTTGGGCAAAAACAGTAGTACAGTTGGAATTGTCCTCCCCTACGGGTCCAATGACCCCGCTTTTTGACAACCCTGACTTTCCACCGGCAGTAAATCGTACACATTTTTTAATTTGGAACAAAGAGTCTCATCTAAGACTGGGTCAAATTCTTTGCCAGGGAAGAGTCCCCCCCTTACAAAACCTATTTCCTGCGCAACAACCATCGGGTAGACATAGGATGGAACATTGTCAATTAAAGTCCTTCTGGACATCAATCTCACATAATAGATCCCTATACAGAGAACTAACCCAAGTTGAAAGCCTTCTGCTACAAGATTCTAAACCAAAACATGTTCTCTCCAAGATATATAAGATGCTTATCACAAAATACTACTCGGAGCCACCGGAATTTATAAACAATTGGGTAAAGGAGATTAATGTTCCAATTGAGGCAGAAGACTGGGAAAAGGCGTTTAACCTAACCCATGGTTTATCAATAGCAACTAAAGCACAGGAAACTAGCTATAAAATTCTTTCTAGGTGGTACTGGACCCCAGTGACTCTACAGCGTATATATCCAGATAGATCAGATATATGTTGGCGCTGCCACTCAGATAGGGGCTCATTGCTCCATATCTGGTGGGAATGCCCTCAAATACATAGTTTCTGGGAACAGATCACACAAATGTATATCACAATCACAGGGGAGGTAATACCAAATACCCCGCAAATTACACTTCTCTCTATCTTACCAGGCACATATAACAACATAAAAAAAAGTCTTCTATGTCAATGGTTGATAGCGGCCAGATTGGTTATACCAAGACACTGGCTCTCAACTCAGTCCCCAACAATAGCGGAATGGGCTATGGAAATGGACAATATAGAAAGATTAGAAAAACTCCTAGCATATGAACTAGACAATCAGGAGGAATGGATGCGGATATGGGCCCCTTGGAGGAAATATAGAGAAACATAGTTAAACTAGACAAGAGGGAAGGCAAGAAATTAATCTACATAATATAGTTCGGAGTAACAATAGTCAGAGCTTCGACACTGAGAAAGAGGGAGGGAGGGGGGGGAGAGGGGAAAGGTGGGGATATTAATTTGTGGGGTGTGTTTTTTTTTTTTTTTTTTTTTTTTTTTTTGTGTTTGTTTGTTTGTTGCTTTTCTGTTTGATTTTTGGTTTGTGTTGGTTGTTTTGCGTTTGTATCGTGTGTTGATGTCTTAATGGTATTGTTTAGTATGGTGAAGTAATAGTAATTACGTGTAAAGACATTTACAAGAATTATGATGGACTAATTAAGTGACTCAACTTCTGAGTAACCATGTAACTGTCTGAAAATGTCTTAGTTTGTACACTTAATGGATAATAAAATGAGATTGATATAAAAAACGTGTGACCTGAGTATTGTGGAAGCAATAGTGGTGAATATTGCGCAATGGTCCGTCCAAGTAAAGGGGAGAATGTTAGAGGATAACATTTCAGGAGTCATGCTATAAGGGACTAAAATATGGTCTATACATGAAAAAGATTTATATGGATAGATGTAATGTGTAAAATGTCTACTAGAGGGATTCATTTCTCGCCATGTATTAACCAAACCGTGTTTAGTAAGTAGATGTTGGAGGATTAATTTATTGGAATTGGTGATGGGGACTGAAGCGATTTATCTAGGAAAGGAAAAACCATTGCATTTGAATATCCGCATAGGATTACAGTACCGAACTTGTGTGTTTCTACAACTTAGAAAATATGGGATAAGAAAGATTCAGTTTTTTTTTATTTGGAGCGTAATATGATACGATTTTAATAGCTATATCTTATATATATCCAGTGAGAAGTATGTATCTACCCTCTGGATCATTTAGTTGTGTTAGAAAGGTAAATGGCATAGAAAGGTGAAACCCTATAAGAGTCTCAAGTTGTTTAACTGTAGTAGATGCAGTATAAAATTGTGGATATGAGGTAGAAAGAAATTTAGGGGAAGCTTTATCAATGAAGTGGGTTTCCTGCAAACATATAATGTGAGACTTCTTGGCTGAAAAAGACCGCATTGCTTTTGTACGTTTGTGTGGAATATTAAATCCTTGTACGCTTAGGGACAGGATGTTTATAGGTGCCATAGTAAAACAAAATTGACTATCTTAACATAGAAAATATGTTCTAAAACTAGAGCCTTGGTCACCACCTCGAGAGAGAAAAGAAAAAAAGAAAAGACAGACTAAGGAAGATCAATATATTGTCGAGTAACCCTGTTATGAAAATACTTTGATGTTAAACAGTAACAATGCACTAGGGTGTGGGAGCATCTCCTAGGAGTAATCAAAAGACTCCTAGAGGCTCCAAAGCCATCTTCAGAGTCTCGCATAATAATACCAAGGGTCTGAAGGTGGCGAAGGGGGCAGCAAGAAATTCCAGAAAGGACAAACCTCGCCGGAGAACTACAGGAACTGATAGTAGTAATGTAGTAAGCATCATATTAATTACCATAGCGTATGTGTTATTAACTAAGCAAATCTAACTAAGACACAACCAACCATGAGATGATCACTTTGGTACCAGAAACAGGTAAAGAAAAAAAAAAAAGAAGAGAGGAGTATAAAGAAAAAATTGCTAACGTTTTAAATGCTATTAATAAAAGATAGCCAGATAATAGGAGATATTGGCCAAAAAAAATGGGCTATTATTTCCGTCTATTAAGAATTTAAATAAAAAATAATAAATATCTTTTGGAAAAAAGGCAACTGAATTACAATTCTCATTGTAATTCAAGCTAACCGAGAAAATTCTAAATGATTATTAATTATTAAGATAATCATTAGAGAAAAATATAGGCAACCCCCTCCATAAATCTGGAGTTATGGTATTGTGGAAAGTAAGTTAGTTTAGACAGTGAATTGTACTGGAGACCTGAAAGAGAGAAATAAATCACAAAATATATGAAAATCAGTCCATCGAGTCTTCGTTAGTAGGAGTCAGATTTTCAAAGGGGATCTGGAAGCTGATCTTCTGCGAGATTTGTCTGTAGATGGGACTCGGTCTGCTAGGCCCATTTCAATCAAGGCTGACTGTAAGTCCTCTGAAGAGTGACAGACATATCTGGTTTCTAAATGAGCAAATCTGAGGGAGAAAGGGAATCCCCAATAAAAAGTGATTTGATGATGTTGAAGTATTTGTAATTGGGGTTTGAGAGCGCGTCTTTTAGCCACTGTAATGAGAGATAAATTTGCAAAAAGCTGATATGTTTGACCCTGGAAGATGAGGGAGTCCTTTCCTTTGACTGCTGCAAGCAATTGCTCTTTTGTGCAGTAGAAACGCAGCTTAGCAATTATAACCCTAGGAGGGCCATTTGTTTTACGTGGAGCTAATGCTCTGTGCACTCCATCCCCAGTTTCTTCTTAGGAATACCAGGTTGTAATTCCTGAAATAATACAGTGATAGTAGCTTGCACATCCAGAACAGTCTCAGGGATTCACCTAGTCTGCAAGTTAGCCTGGCGGTCCCTATTCTCTTGGTCTTCTAAACGGGACTGTAATATAGCATTCTCTTCTTTAAGATTCACATATTCATAAATATAGTGCTGTGTTTGACATTCAATATCATCAACACAGCTCTCTAAGTCAGCCGTTCTCAGACCTAGCTCTCTTATTTCTCTTGTCAGTTTATCAGTGATGTGGTCTGAAGTCTGTTTAAGAGCTTTCTGTAGCATACGTTCAAATTTTTTAAATATGTCACTTTGAAGCTCTGTTTGTGAATGTCCAGTATCAGAGTCAGACTCCCCATTAACATCCACAGTATTTAGGCTGACTTTCAAAGGTTTAGTCTTTTGTGAGGTACTTTTCTGAGAGGGGACTGTCGCCGCCATCTTGGAAGACGGCCGAAGTGGCGCTTCTTTACTGATGCCAGTTTTAAATGTTGATTTAGTGCCCCTCAAAACCATAACTATCTATACTTGAGGCTTTGAGTAGTGTGTGGCTGGCATTTTTTTTTTTACTTTTGGGACCTCTGTGACCTGTAGTCCTCCGGCGAAAACGTCACTGGAGCAGAGCTCTAACCCGGCATTACCTTCCTCTCAGACTTCCGCGCATGCGCCCCCCATGGTTAAGAGTTTTTATGCTGGACATGGAATTTCTTTTTTTAATGTGAGGGAGCTACAACTCTGTTTAATTTTCCGATTCTGATTCTTATATAAATAATTATGCACATTTCTGTATAGTGAGATATGGTTTGTATCAGTCAAAAATGCAGCACTACACTCTCTATACATTACACAGAATTCTGTTTCCAATCATGCATTTTTAAAAGGTCATGGGAGTTTCTACTACATTCAGAAAAGGCATTAAAAACTGGTTCAGGTATTGGCTGCATCAGATCTGCTTAAAGGTCACAGGGTAGACATTACATGAATGGAACCCAACTTTATAAGAAGGCCACACGTTTAAATTACACATCACTGCTACCAATCCGCTCACTGAAGAATCACATTCTATTTTTCTTTATATCGTTTTAAAATTTAACACTCCAAATGAAAGTGACTTTTCTGTTCAGTAAAAGTAGCTAAAAATGCATGAGTGCTGGAAGTAATGGTTCCAATATTAGAACTGGTCCAACGGGAGCCATTACAAGAATTTATTTTCAGGAAGGCAATATGTTTTGCTTCTGCCATCATTGCTTTCACTCCCCTTTCTAATGAATGACATCCCATTTGCTATTATCCAGTTATAAAAATTCATACCATTCAGCAAGGGAAATCTGAAAACTCTTGGGTGCTAGAACTAAAGGCTATTCAAACTATAAATAGCACAGGGATTTGGTAATACAGAAAAGGAATAAAGCTTCTGCAGAAGGCTATAGGTTTTCATGTGGATATCACAAAAGAGTTGTCTGAAACAAGTGAGATGAATTTTCAATTTTTTTCTCATCCCTAGTCGAAAAGACGTAAGCCTCGTACACACGATGGGACTTTCTGACAACAAAACTGTTGGCTCCAACTTGTCTTGCATACACACGGTCACACAAATGTTGGCCAACAATTACGATGGTACGATGAGCCGATAAAAAGGAAGTTCAATAGTCAATGTGCCACCATTTGGGCTCCTTATGCTAATCTTGTGTTTATCTCGAGTAAAGTAGAAGTTTGGTGAGTGATGATTCGCGCTTTTCAGCCTCGTGCTTTTCAGTTCGTTTCTGCATTTCAGGTTGTGCTGGTAGGTTCGTATCTGTTTTTCAGTGCGTGCTTGTCAGGTCATTTCTGTTTTTCAGTGTGTTCTATTTATAGTTCGCTTCTGATTTTCAGTGCGTGCTTGTCTGGTCATTTCTGATTTTCAGGTCGTGCTTGTCAGGTCCTTTTTGATTTTCAGTGCGTTCTGTCAGTTCGTTCTGAGCAGCCGTTCATTTACTAGCTATGTTGCATTCTCGTCGGATAGATCGTGCTGTTGTTGGGCTTGGAGTTATTGCTTTGACCCAAGTCCAGTCCATGAACAGGGGAAGGAGGAGTTCTTGGACCAATAATTGGTTGCTTAATCGTGACCAATTCTGTCATATGCTTTTGCTGCCAGAGCTCCAGAAGAATAATCCTGATGATTTTAGGAATTATCTCTGGATGACGGACCTTGTCTTTCACCGTCTATTGGCTTTGCTGTCCCCTTATATTACTAAGCAGGACACCTGCATGCGGCAAGCCATCTCTCCTGAGCAAAGGCTTGTCACCACCTTGCGGTACTTGGTGACAGGAAGAAGTCTCCAGGACCTCAAGTTCACGACTGGGATCTCCCCCAGGCTCTGGGAATCATTATTCCAGAGACCTGTTCTGCCATCATTCAAGTCCTGCAGAATTTCTTCATTCCATAATTACCATGATTGTAATATGCTGTGAACGTCCTCTTTGTCCTCATGCATGCTGTAAGATTTTAATGCTCCTTTTCTGTCCTTCATGCATATTTGCCTCTACTAACCTCCCCAGCATGCTATCCTCAGCCCATACACACCTAGCCTTGTAACTTAACAATGTATTTTATCAGCTCCATTGTAGTGCTTACCCTAAACACCCCCTAAAATGTGTCCAAATGTTATTGTTGTCCTTAGAGTGCAAGGGGCTTATTTTTGGGGCTCAAACTCATTTGGAACCCTCCCTTCCCCTCAAGCAATAAGTCAACCGATACCAATATTCTATGTGCTGACTTTGCCAAACCCATACACACTATACCTACCTCTTTCGTGGTCATATTTATGGATGAATTCACCAAAGCATGTAGTGCATGTGTCTGCCTGAATACTTTTCAAATGGTACTGTTTAAAGGTTTGTTCTCCTATTATCTTGATAGGTAATTGCAGAATGTAAAAATGTGCTTAAAAAAAAAGAATATTATTCTGGAGATCACTAGAAAAAAAAACTGAAAAAAATATTATTCTGGAGATCACTAGAAAAAATAAGAAAAAATATGTTTGTCAGAACTCTGTGAATATCAGCAGCAAAGCAGCTTCATTATTATACCATTATAAAGAATAAGAGAATGCGCTTCCTTGAGAGATTTCATAATTTTCCACGTCACGATTGTTGGTCCGACTTTTGTCCAACGGACTTGTGTACACACGATCGGAAAGTCCGACAACATACAAATTTAAGGACATGCTAGCCAACATTTGTTGGCGGAAAGTCCGACAACAAATGTCCAATGGAGCATACACATGGTCGGATTTTCCGCCAACAGCCTAACATCCAACATTTCCCATTGGAAAAATCTGATAGTGTGTACGCAGAATAAGAGTTTATATGCCCATCCCCAGTGAGGGGTAATATAAAAGTCCTACCTGCTGGATTCCCATTAATTGTCTCAAGCCTTATTCCACATTGTGTGCTGCAATAATAAATAATATGTGAACAAGCAGCAACAGTGAATGTTACTATATGAATAAGTGAATTAGTTAATGTGACTAGTTCAGCCTGTCCTCTGAACCAAGTCTCAACTTTTGCTTCATGGGTCCCTGGAAAAAAGATTAAAATTAATTGTAATCCTAAATATAAATTGAACTGTAAAGTGTCCAGGGCAGGGAAAAATTATTTAGCAGAATATGAAATAGAATTTCTGTCTTCTACTTACCTCCCGTCATAACAAGATTCAGTACCCTTAATACAGCGCTCTAATCTCCTCATTGCATTCCAATTATTGTGTTCCATAATATTTCTTTAAGGTAGTTGTTGTAATATATTCTAGATAAGGCCAGTCCATAATCATTTTAATTATAAAGAAAATTCCCTGTGAAGAGTGTACAAGCTTTTGTACTGATGGATAATTAATTCCTCCATGGCTATCTATTTGATGTTCCGTGGAATATAAAGCAGTTCATCTTAAGTAATCCCTCAAAATTGTGCTTGCTTCTTATCCAAACATTGGATTAAACAATAGGGGTTTCTTTTGCTGCCAACTGCTTCAAAGGGTGCCTGAATGTGTTTTCTAACCTTCATATACTTAAGTCTATTTCTTTATACCAATAAATATAAAAGGCTTAAACTAATGAAATCAGACGAGTTTCACTGTGAACCAGCTGAACACAACCAATATTCTCTGTTATTCACTAAACGACACACATGTTGTAATTATTATGTTTATTGAGTGTTATACTGTATGTGGATTGCAATTTTCTTTTAATGTATTAAAGTTTTGGAGATTGACATATACATGATGTATTACACTTTCAGCCTTACACTGCGCAAACGTTTTCCAGCTTACAGAACAACAATCTAAGCACCAGCAGATTGAAAGTGGTCAGCACTGGGGCATGTTAACTTCACAGTTTACAACTTTACAATCAGCCTTGTTTTAATGGAAGCATGCGCCGCTCAATGCATCTGCTGTAGTAGCTTTAAGAAATATCTGTGGCACTCACTACAATGCCCAGACCAGAATGTAACAAAGTTTAATACTTCAGTAGCCCACACAGAAGCAAGGATTCTGATTTAGAGCATTCAGAGATTCAGCACAATGGTTAAAAATCGCGTTTTAATGAAAAAAAAGAAAAAACAATTAGCAACATTTAAATAAAATACTGGTAATTAAAAGGGAAAAGTACTTAACAAAGTATGCCTGGTCCTTGGTTTCATGCAGAGTGCAATTTGATTGCAGAGTATTCCAGTCTGACATATCAGAGCCACCATTTGCCATGAATAACTATTAGCATTCCTTCTTAAAGTAGAAGTCCTGCTAAAGCTTGTTTGGCTTGGTTTCTCTTATGGATCTCAGGAGTGCAATTGTTTTTGCCCTCCTGTGACCCATTTTCAGCTGAGAGCAGACTGAAGTCTGCTCTCTGCTGATGTCACAGAAATCAGCCCAGGCACCGCATCATCCTGACAATGAAGGTTTGGATCCACCAGGTGCCTGGAATGACACCCGTCTCTGCCTCTCAGTGAGCCACTGAGAGCCTGAGATGGCCACTCCCACCCCTCCACAAATCAGCACTCCAGTGAGCAAAGAGGGAGCAGAGCGGAGAGCTGCTGATTGATAGTCAAAAAAAATCCCATACTTCTCCTGTACCAATGGGCCGAATATCGGGTGGTATCAGCCAGGTCAATAGACACCGGCCAGTATTTGGCCCGTGTGTACGGCAGACGATCTGGAGGATCTCTTCCAAAGCTCTCCATTTTTTTTCTTATTAAGGCAAGCACACTAAAAGAAACTTACAGTGTGCAATACTAAATAAAAAATAAAAAATACTGCGCTAATGCTCAAAATTAGTAGCCAGCACAACAAAAGACAATTTGCAAGCAATGGATCATAGAATAATATGCAGCCTTAAAATATACAACCAAATGATAATACAAAACTGAGTGACCAGATGTAAAAAATAAAATAAAAAGATTATTTAGCCCTAGGAAGAGAAAGAATGAAATATAAAAATATTAAGCACTAACGTGAAAGTACAAAATTTAGTAAGTGAATACAAACCAATTGGAAAAAGTAATGTGATATAAAAGGAAATAAAGTCCATGTAGGATTCTTGATATAAATGTGCAAAAAATCAGCTAATTGGCATCACTGGAACCACACTGGAAACACAGTAAGAAAATATATTTGCAGACAACCACCACCACTGACTGTTCAAAGGCTTATCGGAATGTATGGACTTAAAGGGGTATACACCTCTTAAGTCATGTAGGATTGTTATGGTAATCACTGTATATATGGAGATGTGACATCTACCATCGCTATCCCAGATCAAGACTGAACACTCCTCATCAACAGATTCCCAGTATGATGTGCAGATATAGTTTTCATGGATGGAAAAAGGACCACAACGAGTCTCGGTTTTCCCATGGTGTAACCAAAAAATTAAAAAAGGGTCCACATAGTATAATATCAGAAAAACACTCACATTTCACATGGAGATGAATGCATTTGCAAAGGACAATATGGAATGGTGCAATGATGTTGGAAGGACCCAATCCAATGCGTTTCATCTGCACAGACATCATCTGGGATGTGAATCTGCCCCAAACACTGCTCTTTATATAGAAAATGTGACCCCAAATTGAAATACGTACCAACCAGATGCTGACCTGTATTGATCGCGTCACTTCCGGTATACAAAATGGCGTTGGCCTATGTAGTTCAAGCCTCATTCTAACGCATGGATAGAACTTGTGCTGAGTGAGAGAAAACTAGACATAATTGGCTACACAAACTGCCATTGCTCAAACCGCAACTTGGCACACCTATCTGACAATCAGTGGGGCCAGGTACAGAAGTACAAATCACGCCTCGCTGTGAGGCAGTGGGCGTCACTATGGAAATGCAAATACTCACTGGGTAAGGCGGGGCTGACAAGCATAAACCAGATGACACTGTGAAACAGTAGGTGTCTGACGTCATACCACCATCTTCAACACAGGAAACAAATGCGTAATCAATCATCGACGGCCACATATTCAGCAAAGAAAATCATCTCAGTGACAACATGATGACCATGAGTAAAACCAAAAATGAATCTGCACTCATACTAAAAACAGTAAATGGAAACTATCATTACTATTCACAAGGCATATACATATAGAGGTAGTATTCCCCATGGGGGGCACATATTTACCAACGATATTAAGCAAATAATATTAACATATGTTAAACATGAAAAATAAACAACCCAGTAATCTCTAATGACCTGCTTTTAAATAAATTGAATAATTAAAAGGCATGGATGAACATACAGTTTAAAAAAAATTTAAAAATGTTCTCCATTAAAATTGTATTACAATTAGAGAAGGAAGGGGGAACCGTCCTCATCTCTGGTCATACAGTATAACTGATGACTAAAATTAGGCTTGATTAATGAAAGTGTTGATGTCCCACTCCACGTTGATACCCAACGAGGAGTGTGACTGCAACTCATAGATCCAGAGAGTCTCTAATCGGGAGACCCCTCTGGTGGTAGAACCCCCCCTCCATGGGGGAGATATATCTGTCAATGACCAAAAACACTGTACCACTAGGGTCCCGATTGTGGAACTGGCAATAGTGCCTGGGCACAGTATGTTTGATGCTACCACTCTTAATCCTAGTGATATGCTCATTGACTCTTGTGGAGAACAAACGTATGGTTTGACCAACGTACTGTTTCCCACAAGGACAAGTCAATAGATAAACAACATTTTTCATAGCACATGTACAAAAATGCTTGATCGAATATACACGTTTAGTGATGATGGAGGTAAATTCTTTATATACACACCTCCCGCGTATATTATACTGACAAACAATGCATTTCTTGCATGGATAGTATCCTGTCAGGTTGTGAAAAAATGAAGCTCGGACTGGTGGATTGATGATATTAGGAGCAATCTTGCTTCGTAAAGAGGGAGCACCCCTATAGATCACCTTCGCCTATTCAGGTACTAGAGTAAACAAAATCCAATCATTTCTCAACACATTCCAGTGTGGATTAAAAATTGATTTAATCTGTTTATATTGGACTAAAAATTATGTTAAAAGTGACCACTTAAAGGACTCTCCAAACGTGACGAGGTTCATCTATCAACAATGATGTTCGGTCTACTTGTGAAACGTTATGTAATTACAAATCAACTTTATTCTGATCATTCATAACCCTTATCTAGGAACCTCTGTCGCAAGACTAAGGCTTGATCTGTAAATGTGCAAACATCTGTACAATTTCTGCATAAACTCGGGACTGAACGTCTGAACGTAACCATGATCTATGGTGATAGCTGTCAGTAGGAATAAAACCATTACAGTCAGTAGGTTTAAAGTAAGTACTGTACTTAAACTGATGTGCACACAGTTCAATTTCTAAATCTAGAAAATAGATTTAGCTGTGGCTAAATTCATAGGATAGAACAATCCCACGATCATTCATATTGAGGAAGGAAAAAAATTGGGCAAGCGACTCGGGAGTGCCGCCCTATTGGAGGAGGATGTCGTCGATATACCTGGCCCACAAGATAAGTTGTGGTCTGTCTTGTGCATAGACGACATCCTCCTCCCACTTGGCCATAAAAAGATTGGTGAGGCTCAGGGAAAACTTTGCCCCCATCGCCAGGCACTTTTGCTGTAAATAGAACCGATTGCCAAACCAGAAGTAATTATGTTGAGTCGCAAACTCAAGTAGTTCAATAACATAATTACCCTGCAACTCGGTAAGCATATGGTCCCTACATAAAAAATGTTGGACTGCCTCCAATCCCATCTGGTGGGGTATACACGTATATAAGGAGGCCACATCTGCCGTAGCCATGATATAGTCACCTCCATATTGACTCTTTCCAACAGTCGTATAGTGTTCCCGTATCCTTAAGATATGAGGGAGTTTGACGAACTAAAGTTTGGAGGAAAAAGTCAATATATTGACCAATCCGTGAAGTGATAGAATCGATACCGCTAACTATGGGGCGTCCTGGAGAGAATAGTGAGAATTTTGGGTAAATAGTATATTATGGGGATCCTGGGTGCTAAAGGTACAAGAAAAGATTGTTCTTTTTTGTTTAAAATTTGTAGGTCAAAACCCTTGTGATAAAACTGGTCAGGTCTTTCTTGAACTTCGACGTAGGATTAATTGGTAGTTCCCTATAGGTATCAGAATCACTTAAAATCCTATGCATCTCACTTTCATAACCAACCTTATCCCGGAAGTGACGCGATCAATACAAGTCAGCATCCGGTTGGTACGTATTTCAATTTGGGGTCACATTTTCTATATAAAGCGCAGTGTTTGGGGCAGACTCACACCCCAGATGATGTCTGCGTAGACAAAACGCGTTGGGTCGGGTCCTGCCAACATAATTCTTTGGTTACACCGTGTGAATAACAAGACTGGTCCTCTCTCCATCCATGAAAACTATATCTGCACATCATACTGGGAATCTGTTGAAAAGGAGTGTTCAGTCTTGATCTGGGATAGCGATCGTAGATGTCACATCTCCATATATACGGTGATTAACACCACAAGCCTACATGACTTAAGGTGTCCTTTAAGTCCATACTTTCCGGTAAGCCTATGCACAGCGGGGAGGTGGTGGTTGTCTGCAAATATCTTTTCTTACTGTGTTTTCAGTGTGGTTCCAGTGATGTCAAGCAGCTGATTTTTTGGACATTTATATCAAGAATCCTACATGGACTTAATTTCCCTTAATACCACATGTTTTTTCCAATTGATTTGTATTCACTTACTACACTTTGAACTTTCACGTTGGTGGTTAATATTTTTAAGTTTCATTCTTTGCCTTCATAGGGCTAAATAATATTTTTATTTTTTACATCTGGTCACACAGTTTTGTGATATCATTTGGTTGTATATTTGAGTGCTGCATATTATTCTATGATTTATAGTGTGCACTAGGCTATAACTTTGATGGTGATGAGAGCTGCAACTGCCAATTTCAGCCTTATTTTCAGGTTTTTGAAGAGGGTGTTTACAAAATCATAGGGTCTGTGGTATGTGTTTAAGGGGCAGGAGCATATTGTATGATGCTCAGCAGACAAACCCTTAAAGTAGAACTATAGGCAAAACATATTTTTTAATTTTGGATAGAGCACGAAAGGGTTATAACTAGGGTTTTACCGATACCAGTATCAGTGCCGATACTAAGTATTTGCACGAGTATCGTTACTTGTGTAAATGAACCAATACATGAAACCAATACTTTCAGGCTCGGTTCTTTGAGCTGTCAGTGGGTCACAGCTGAAATAAATAAAAAAACAGCAATTATTGGTTGTTAAGGAGCAGGGCCACCACATCCTTAACCACTTAAGGCCCGCCTCACACCAATATACGTCAGCAGAATGGCACGGCTGGGCACAAGCACATACCTGTACGTCCTTCTTTAAGTGCCCAGCTGTGGGTCGGGCTCATGACCCGGTCCTGAGCTCTGTGACCGTGGCCACGGGACCAGCGGACCCGATCGGCGCTGGTGTCCCACGATCGGGTCACAGAGCTGAAGAACGGGGAGGTATGTGTAAACAAACCTCCCCGTGCTTCCTAGTGACTCTGTCACTGATCGGCTGTTCCCTGTCATCAGGAAAGCCGATCAGTGATGTTGAATGTCAAGCCACACCCCCTACAGTAAAAAAACACACACACGTCACAGTTAGTGGTTAACTGCCACTGCCAGTGTCATTTGCACAGGAATCAGTGCATTTAAATAGCACTGATTGCTGTATAAATGACAATGGTCCCAAAAATGTGTCAAAAATGTCTGATGTGTCAGCCATAATGTCACAGTTGAGGCGATTCAGTTCGCAGTTGCAGCGCTATACAAATCATTCATTCATTCAATAAAAATCGCTAATCGCCACCATTACTAGTAAAAAAAAAAAATTATAAAAATGCTATAAAACTATCTCCTATTTTGTAAACGCTATAACTTTTGCGCAAACCAATCAATAGTCGCTAATTGCGTTTTTTTTTACCAAAAATATGTAGAAGAATACGTTTCGGCCTAAACTGAGGAAAAAAAAAATTTATATATTTTTTGGGGATATTTATTATAGCAAAAAGTTAAAAATATTGAATTTTTTTTCAAAATTGTCGCTCTATTTTTGTTTATAGCACAAAAAATAAAAACCGCAGTGGTGATAAAATACCACCAAAAGAAAGCTCTATTTGTGGGGAAAAAAAGGACGTTAATTTTGTTTGGGAGCCATGTCGCACGACCGCGCAATTGTCAGTTAAAGCGACGCAGTGCGGAATCACAAAAAGGGGCCTGGTCTTTTGGCTGCAAATTGGTCCGGGGCTTAAGTGGTTAACAACAGTTGACTCCTTTAGCTGTCAGTGAGATTCCCTTATTGACAGCTGAAGTGTAAAACAAAACAGTTGCGGTAGGTATCGTTAATTAGTATCGGCGAGTCCAAAAAAAAAGTATCGGTATTGGTACTCACTGTGAAAAAAATGGTATTGCTGCATATAAAGTAAGCCAATATGGAGAGAGCAGAGGCGGGGCAGAGCCATAGCTCTATGTTTCTTATAGATGCATAGAGCAGTGGCTCTGGAGTGAGCACACAGCAGTGCCCCCAGGGCAAGTGGCTTTCTCTGGTAGCACTGCTTGAGGGATAGGAGCTAGGAGCGCCGGCAGGAGACCCAAAAAGAAGAGGATCAGATCTGCTCTGTGCAAAACCATTGCACAGAGTAGGTAGGTATAACATGTTTGTTATTTAAAAAAAAATACAAAAACTAAGCTTTAATGCCACTTTAAATATACAATAAATAGCATCTGAAGTATATTATATGCTTAATAAGGTCTAATACCTGATTAAATCAAATGAGTCCCTATATTCCTGTGCTTATTGCGTAAGCTTTGCTGCCAGCCCTGCCCAGGTTCACCTCTCTGAACTACATAAAACCTCCTCCATTTGTCCTAGGGTGGAACAATTCTTCTCATAGTACAGTGAGCATTGTCACCTTAGGATGGTAAGTGTGTACTAGCAGGGCTACCAGGTGAAAATAAAGGGGAAAAAATAAGAATAAAGACTGCTAAGCTTTTTTTAATTATTGTTCTTTTGTTTAGAAAAACTTTAGCACAACCTGCCATTTTGCATGGAACAGTTCCTCCAGGATGCAATTAATAATCTGTTCAAGTTCATGACTATCACCTTATGCACTGTCAACAGTTCAATTGAAAACTATTACTTCAGTGAGGGTGCAGTAGAAATATACATTACAGATGAACTAGAGAAAAATACCCTTGTATTAGGGGCCCCTTCTGCACTGCAAAGGTTAAATACTCATTTAGTCTAGAGGAGTACAAATAAGGTAAAACACTTACCTTATTCCCAGCTTCCACAGGCTTCCTCCTCTGTGTAAGACCGGGCACCCATAGAGGCTCCTCTGTGCTACTCAACTGGTCATAGCTGTGTGACGTCATCACGTGAAATGCATCTTACACAGAGATACTAAGGGCCTATCCACATCCCAGGAGCATCACAGAATGTCAGCTGCTGAGGAATAAGGTAGGCATTATTCCTATTCCTCTATCCATAGATGAAATGAGCATTTAATCCTTGCAGTTCAGAGCTTATGTTAAAGTTCAACCTCAATATAGGCCAGTCAGGAAAGGATTGGCATCAGTGGCATGGGCATGGCTGGCAGGCCACGTGTCTTGAGCGTCACTTGAGGGGGGGCACGTTGTCATTCAGGGGCAGTGGCGGTGTTTGCTCCTTTAGTTATATTGTGCCCCATAGAGACCTCCCATCAGCACAGACCCTCAGTGGCTTCAGAGACAGAAAGCTCAGCTAATTGCTGCTGTCACTTGTAAACAATCAACCAGGGTAGAGGAAGTTATACTGCTCACTTTTTTTTTGCTGGGCTCTGACTGATGACATCATCAAATACAGAGGGAGCAGAGGAATTGAGTAGTGTAACATCCTCTACTTCACTGCTTGTTTGGAAGTGACAGCAGTGATTAGCTGAGTTGTATGTCCCTGCAATCGCTGTGGGTCCACACCACCTCATTCCATATACCATCCTATATGTTCCCTATTCTGTGCCATCTAATTTCATATACCATGCTGTGCATTCCCAATTCCCTTGTTAAAAGATTTTATTGCATGTACAAATAACATACATATTAGATACAATAATGATTATACAATCAAGGTAATGAAGTTTGCTCACACAGATCCAAAAGTATTATTATCATTATCTGAATCCATTTAAAGACATAAATGGTAAATTATTAATAAATCCTTAACTAATAAACAATAATATCATTAATAATTTGTAAATCAATGATCTTGCAAAATTAGATGTAATCCTCTGAACTATAATTAGATAGAAACAACTTGTATGCATATTTTATAATGGTATGTGAGTAGGAGTATAGTGAAATAAAAGAAGATGAGAGAGAGATGAAAAGATATAAAGAGAAAAAAGGAAAGGAAGAAAGGAAAGAGGGAAAGGAAAGGAATCTGAGGAATTGGGCCAAGAGCCGCCACTATTTCTGAAATGAATGTATTCAGGATGATATCTTCTCAATCAACTACCATGGCAAAAGCACTTGCAAGTCAAATGATGGAGATAAAAAGTTATCTATCCATGGCTGCCATATTTTTTTCAAATTTAGGAAACGTGTTAGACTCAAGAGCTATTAATTTAGCATGAGACATAGTATTGTTCATTCTATTCACAACTTCGTTAGTCACCAAGTCTGGAGTTCTCCAGGCTTTTGCCAGTGTTTGTTTGGCTGATGTGAAAAGTTGAACCAGCAGGTTAAATTGGTAATGTGTTATTTAATCCGGTTTTAAATTAAGGAGAGCCATTACAGGATAAATAGGGATTTCCTTTTTAAACAATTTAGATGCCATATTGAATATTACCGTCCAAAAAGTTTGTGCTTTAGGGCATACCCACCAGGTGTGGAAATATGTGCCCAAATCCGAACAACCACGGAAACATTGTGCTGAGCAATTCTGTGCATATTTAGCAGTTCTAACTGGTACAAGGTACCATCTGGTTATCACTTTGTAGATGGCCTCAACCGCCAATATATTAGGGGAGATTGCCTTTGTTACTGACCAAATTTGGATCCATTCCGCATTTTCCAATGTTCTTTGCAGATCCAACTCCCATTTTTGGACATAGGAAGGTTTTCCCAATTCAGGATGTGTTAAAATTTGGGAGTATAATAGTGATATTATACCCCTAGTATAAGGATCATTCTTACAAATATTTTCAAAACCAGTGAGTTGTGCATTCCCAATTCCATAGCACCTCATACAATATACCATGCTGTACGTTTACTGTTTTTCTCCAGCTCATATAATATGCCATGCTATTCATTCCCTAATGTGCCTCATCCCATATTTCATATTTGTGCATTTCTAATTCTGCAGTGCCTCATTCCATATACAAGGCTTGCATGTTTCCTACCAGCACTGGCTCATTCTATATGTCATTCTGTATGTTCCCTATTCTTCACCACCTCATTTCATACATCTTGTTGTACATGTTATATTCCACATGTCCTAAGTCTATAAACTATGCTGTACATTCTTTAATCATAGATACACCTCATTGGCATGAATGGTTAGTATGATTTATTTGTGTGACTCATCCCACTATTCTAAAATGAGAGATAATTGCCTTATTTCTGGAATATGTGATGAAAAGAGGCATGTAAATACCTTTAGGTATAGGAAAGCTCTATTGTGCTTAAGGTGTGCTATGGTTTAATGAAAATAAAAATAAAATATGGTTTAGTCTTAAAAATAATTACTTTAACAGCTTAATTCATCTTGCAGCTTTGCTATATGTAATTAAGAATGCTTTTACCTAAGCATATTTTAATTATAAAATATGTATGAAAATGACATTAAAAAATGTGGATAGTTTGTGAAAGGCAAGATAACAACTCATAACCTCTCCTCTGGCCATTATTGTGCTTTATTATGTATTAGATTTACACTAGCTTTGTCTGCTGAATAATGCCATTGTACACTTCTGCATTACAAATCGTTTTCTAGATAAAGTGGATCATAAAACATACTGAGCTACATTTCATGCCAGATTTTCTATCCTTTGCCATATGAAAGCCATATAGAAAAGTGGGGGGATTTATAGCTGTCTACAGCAAAGCATAGTCTGAGAGTCCGATTATTTTTTGAAAATGCATCATAACACAGATGTTGACAGGGGCTTAGAAATACTTACACGCCTTCAGCTATTGAACACTTCACTCCAGCTGTATAGGAGTGATGTATCCATCATAAACATAATAAATCAGTAGCCAGCTGCCATATTACCAGCAGCAATATATTATCACACCTTAAAACTCGTTTAGTTGTACCTTAGCACTTACCTTGCCAAAGAGTGAATACAAGTTTCATCCTGCCAGCTGTATTCTGTTTAATGAATGTCACCCTAAAAAAATGTAAAGGAGGACTTGGTTATTTAAATGTTAAAATATTACGCAAGCAAAGGCTCACACATATGCAAAATGCTAAATGCTAAAACACCACAAGTGCTGATGGAAAAAAAAAAAAAATGATATCCAATCACATGTAATGCTTTCCAGGAATTTCATAAGTAGGAGTGAACCCTACATGTCTAAGTCCCCAGAGGACTGATGCAAGCATTCACCAAACTGAATTATTTGTAATTATAATGCACAACATGGCCTTTGAACTTAAAGTGTTTGTTACCCCAAAAAAAAAATGGATCCTGTTCCCTTAAAGCATGTTATACAGCATGGTGCTTGTGCTGTGTAATTTGGCCCCCCTGTATCACCTGAAATACCTGGCTGATCCTGCCAGATTCTGCCCTCCCCCTGTAAACTGACCACAGTATATCATGGCTGCTGAGCCCTGACAACATGGCCAGTTTATGTGCCTCCATCATCCGCAGCTCTCCTGTCCTCCTGTGTCCTCTCTCCCCCCTCCCTCCTGTAGTATATTGTGTCTAATATGTATATATATATATATATATATATATGTATACATGTGTATATATATATATATATATATATATATATATATATATATGTTATATATATATTTATTATATGTAGTGTTTTTATTTAGGCATTCTAAAGACAAGGTTATTCTAGGCAGACCGCTTTAGTAGCCGTTATTTAATTGCGCATATTAAAAGAGGGTTTGTTGGTCAAAGGACAAATGGCCAGACCAGAATTACTCCACATATGAAAGGGAACAGATAATGATTATCTTAATCTAATCAGTATTCACACATATCAAAGGGGGAATATGCAAGAATGTAAATTGGGGCAGCTTTATAATTACAACTATTCACAGCGTGGGGTTGTCTCCGGTCACTCTGAAAGACCGGGACAGATCAAAGCATTTAATGGAAACGCCTAATCAAATTGCTCAGACATTCAGTGTGTGTGGGGGGGATATAACAGGACGTTCAATCTGTTTAGAAGTGTGTGTTCTTACGAAGGCACCCAAGAGTCACATGGTTCCATGGGGCTCTAAATATTACTAGCACTGTCGTGATATGAACTCTGTTGGGTTTTGTCGTCTGTAAGACTGTTCTGTTTGGAAGTCAATAAAATTGTCTCTCTCTGGGAGAATCGGGTTTTGCTGCGGAGACAATACTTTTAATAACCATATACCATCTACGAGGAAGGAACGATTATAGATTAGATCACTACACCTCCCTGCCTGTCAGCTGTGTGTATGTGTGTGAGCTGCCCCTCTCCCCCCCTCCTGCCGCTATTAGTAGTATTAAACATTTTAAAAGTGTACTGCCAGCCCCTCTCTTTTATCCAGCTATAACATGCGGTGTAAGTGTTTGTGGAAAATGAAGCATCTAAATACCTTTCTTGTAAATATCTTCAGGCCGGTCACGTGACTTCCAGCTGCTCTCTGCCACATCTAAGGCCTACGGCAGGAGGAGCCAAGCGGCCAACACAGCAGTTACTTGACCTCCTGGCTGACGTCAGCAAGAGATCTTGGCTTCTCCCGCTGTAGCTACGGATCGGAGTAGAAGATATTCAGAAGCTTCCTTTTCCACAAACACTTACACTGCATGTTACAGCTGGTTAAAAGAGAGGGGCTGGAATCTGGCATGCAGTTTAAGTTTACAAACAATTTAACCGATTCAGCCCCCGGAAGATTTTACCCCATTCCTGACCAGAACATTTTTTGCGATTCGGCACTGTGTCACTTTAACTGACAATTGCGCGGTCATGCGACGTTGTACCCACACAAAATTGGCGTCCTTTTTTTCCAACAAATAGAGCTTTCTTTTGGTGGTATTTGATCACCTCTGCGGTTTTATTTTTTTGCGCTATAAACAAAAAAAGTGAAAATTTTGAAAAAAAAACAATATTTTTTACTTTTTGCTATAATAAATATCCCCCAAAAATATATATTAAAAAGTTATTTTTTCCTCAGTTTAGGCAGATATGTATTCTTCTACATATTTTTGGTAAAAAAAGCATATATTGATTGGTTTGTGCAAAAGTTATAGTGTCTACAAAACAGGGGATAGTTTTATGGCATTTTTGTTATTCATTTTTTTTTTTAGTAATGACGGCGATCTGTGATTTTTATCATGACTGCAACATTATGGCAGACACATCGGACACTTTTGACACTATTTTGGGACCATTGTCAGTTATACAGCGATCAGTGCTATAAAAATGCACTAATTACTGTGTAAATGACACTGGCAGGGAAGGAGTTAAACACTAGGGGGTGATCAAGTGGTTAAGTGTGTCCTAGGGGGTGATTCTAACTGTGAGTGGGAAGAGCTTCCACTCACATAACAGCAATCACTGCTCCCGATGACAGGGAGCAGTGATCTCTGTCATGTCACAAGGCAGAATGGGGAAATGCCTTGTTTACATACTTCCCCATTCTGTGGCTCCGTGACAAGATCGCCGGAAGACCCGCGAACATCGAGTCCGCTGGTCCCATGGGCATGGTCACGCTGTACGCGTTTAGCTCTGCCAATTACAGGGGACGCACAGGTACACCCATTTGCCCACCGCTGCCATTGTATATCAGCGTGCAGCGGTTGGCAAGTGGTTAAGTCAACTGTCTAAGAAGAACCAATAAGGGGCTTCTAAATAAGCTACCCCTCTCAATATAAAAGAGATCAGGTCACAGCAGCCATATTAACAATGTGCTTTAGCTGTGATAGGGAACGCAACGAGAGTGCTGCTAACAAACTGCAAATGGAGAGATTAGTGTGGGGCTTGTAGGGACTGGAAGGTCTAATAAAATAGACGTTAACCCTTACTGAATGTAATGTAGGTACAAAATACTGTGTATGTTAAAGAATTTGGGGATGCAAACTTTGTTGCATCTTAATGCTGCTGATATCCTGCAGCCTTTTTACAACTTGTCCCTGTTCACATACACTACAGTGATAATACGTTACATGTGTTTCTTCACAGGGCTTTCTAATAGTTGCTGTTTAAAATCGTTTTTTTTTAACAGGTCTTTATATTTCTATGGCGACAACAGACAAATATTCCTGGACAATGTGCATAATCATAGTAGCTGAGAGTTTCCTTTGAAAGAGCATATGGCAAGATGATTTACAGGCAGAGATTTGGGGATACAGTGGAAGAGGGTTGTCATCTTATAACACAAAGTGCCCCAACAAAGACCTTTTATATTAGTGTTGCCAACTGTTATTTACATGAACGTTATCAAAAAATATATAAATATTTCCATGTGATTTTATCACGTCACTGTTTATATGAGATTTTGGCTGGGTTTACTGTACATATACTTTACCAAACTATGCTTGTTCTTTGAATTGTGGTCCTGGGGTACATTTGCACAGGTCTGTTCACCTAAAAATGCTTTTAAAGACCAATATCTGTCTGCAACAACTGATAAATAGCAAGAGCCTCAATTGTCAACACCTTAACGTACTTTTTCCTAATAATTTTCCTTTTTATACTGTAGATTATAACTTTTAGCTTGGAGTGATCAGTTATTGCTGACAGTCCATTTAAAAGCTGCCTTTTTTCCACACCACTGCATACTTTTAATAAAAAATATAAAAACAATGTGCACTCAAAACACCTCACACCCTCACCTTGGGTGTAAATAAATCCCTGCTATACCCTCATATACTGAATGTTTAAACAATATCAGATCTATAGCCCTTAGGCAAGGTTTGGTACACATTGGCAAATACCAAGACGGTATGTAAATGTGACCAGGAAGAATAGGCTATACTGGGAAAACAAGCTAGGTGTTTTGCTGAGAATGCTGGCAAGGGATGAAACTAGTCCTGACTCCTACAATGGCTCAAAAAGGAGAGTGATCCCTGATACCACGCAGCTGAGAAATCCCATGAAGGTAAACAGCGTAACAACCTCAGCCTGGACTCAGACCAGGTCATGCCCCCAACACATTTTGCTCCGCCCCCTGGAGCTTATTCATGGGGACTCCGTGACTAAGCTCCAGGTGGGTGGAGCGAAACACAACTGGAAAATATAGTCAGGAGGCTGAAAACCATGTGTTGTTTTCTTTATGATGGTTAGAACGCCTTCATGGGAAAATCCTTGTGAAAGATCTTTATTTTAAAATAAATAGAAAAAAAACTTATATTTCGAATTTATGAGTGGACTGAGTTTTTAAAACACTACATTTCAAGCTATAGCTCACAAAAAAAAGATAGACAGACAGACAGACAGAGTAGGTAGATCTCAATCCTCAAATTTAGATTGAGGGGTCTATTTATATATTTGGATTTATTTGGTAATTTGTGTGAATCCTAGGTCAAAGTCGTATGAATCCTGTTTGAAAACATTTATAAAGACCTCTAAATGGTCTAAATATTCAATAAATTTGATCAGTCAGCTGCTGGGCTTCACACTTCCTGAGGTGCACACAGGGGGTGGGAGGGGGTGGGAGGAGAAGGATCAGATTGGCTCTCTCCTCTCCCATCTGTGCGAGGGAAGAGGGAGGGTGAACTGTCAGTGCAGGCTTTGTGCTGTATGAGAGAGACACTTTCAGCTCAGAGTCCTACTGAGGAGGCACTGATAGGCGGTACTGATAGGCAGCACTGTTGGGCACTGATAGGTGGCATTGATGAGCACTGATAGGTGGTATAGGCAACACTAATAGGCGGCACCTATGGGCACTGATAAGCAGCACTGATAGACGGCACTGATAGGCCATTGATAAGCACTGATAAGTGCAACTGATAGGCAGCATTGATAAGCATTAATAGACAGCACTGATAGGCAGCATTGATAAGCACTGATAGGTGGCACTAATAGGCTGCACTGATAGGCAGCATTGGTGAGCACTGAAAGGCGGCACTGATGGGGCTGCACTGATAACCAGGGCGCTGATGATCAGTGCCCAGATTAGCAGTGTAAACAATGTACTGACAGTCTTTCCGATTAATGACTCTCCTTTCCTTACACAGACGCAGCGTGGGAGAAAAGGGCTACTGATAACCAGCAAGCCTGTTTACGTGTAATCAGCTGATCACATGGTAAATGGCTGCTGTGATTGGTCCTTTACCATAATCTATGATTAACTGTGTCTGAAGGCAGGGTTCTGGAACTGACAGTACAGATCTCGGATGGAAGGGGGGCATGGGGGCCCTTCATGATTTTTTGCACTGGGGCCATAAAGGTTCTAGTTATGCCTCTGGTTGACAGGTAGATTGGGCAATAGAAAGTCCGCCCTTGATAGTTACATTGGTAAACATGGGTTTCTCTAAGGCAGTGGTCATCAGCCCTGTCCTCAGGGCCCACTAACAGGCCAGGTTTTATGTATTACCTTGGGGATATGCAGACAAGAATACTGCAATCACTGAGCAGCAAATGATATCACCTGTGATGCATTTCAGATATCTTGCAAACCTGGCCTGTTAGTGGGTCCTGAGAACAGGGTTGATGACCACTACTCTAAGGAACAGAGACAAAGAAGCACTAGACCTTTCTCTATTAACGTACCTTCTTGGAAGTAATTCCTACTGATGCTCACAGAAACTGTGTAGTGTTTTCACCTCAAGCAGATGTGCAGAGGAGTAGTAACGATTTAGAGCAGGGACCAGAATCAAGTTCAGGAACAAATACATACGCATTAAACAAAAAATGTTGAAGATGTGTTTATTGTAGGTCATTTTCTTTGTTTGGGAATAACCCATGCAGAGAAGGTAGCATGTAAGAATGATAGTTGGGTCAGGAACAAAAAAGGAGCCAGCACCAGAGAATTAGCCACCAAGCAAAGCATCAGAACATAAAACAAGCAAACATATAAGATAAAACTAAAAAATTGCAGCATCTTATCATAGATAATCTCAAGGTCACAAGTCTGATTTGTTCAAGAAACAGGCAGAAGTCTATAGCGCAACATGTACTTTATATACCCACAGATAAAAGGTTTGGACTTTGCAACCTACAAAAGAAACAGCATACAACTATCAGTAAATGCAATACTGTATGCTATCTATGATCAAATCCAAAAAGTTTGTTAAATTTTTCATAATCTGTTAGACTTTCTGAATGTGAGAGCCACCAATGTATCTGTATTTGGTGTGCTGGGGAATGGCTCTCTGGCATCACAAACAAAAATTCTCAGATCAACTAAAGGAAAGTATTCTGATTCCTAATTTTCAGTACTTTACAAGGCACATAGACGTAGATTATATCTGATCCATCCCCAGAAGTCACATAGAATTACTTACTAGAACCAAATTAGATGCAAGCCATGCATGTTTTTAGCTTGTGGTTAAAAACTAAAAGCCCAGTGGAAGACCACAAAACCAAGGAAGAACATGCAAGCTTCATATAAAGTGGCCCTAATTCATCAAGCTGCAAAAACACCTAATGTATATGAAAACAATAAATTATCATATAATCTTTAATGCTGAAGTTTGTTATAGCACCCTGTACCTTAGGCAGGGAGATCCTCATAAATTTACTTGCCAGGAGTAGTTATCCTGATTGATTGATAGAGATCCATTGATTTATCCCGAAGTTTGGCCTTGTTGCACTTTTCTCTTCTACCACTAGGTGGCCGGGTACTTGGTGGTGCTAGATATGAGAAGGCCAACCCAAGGTCAGGTTATGGGTATATGGAGATTCTCAGCCAATAGGCAGGGGTTTTCTTGAATCCCCTGTCCTGCTGGGAGCACCTATATATTTGGGTGGAGTCAGGTGATCTACGTTCTGTACCACCCGGACGGCTGTCTGAGTGGTTGTGTGTCATACGCACTGGGCTGCTAAGCCGGAGATCGGGCCTATCCTGGGGCCATCTGGCTGACAGGCTGTGTGAGGGCCTATCCAGAAGTAAGAAGGCAGAGCAGGGTTGGGACTGTGCCTTGCAGTCCAACCAAAAGTGACGGTTCTGCAGGCCGTAGAACCTGTCGTGGTTGGAGGTATAAGGGGTGCTGTCGCACCTAAGGGACCAACCACCTTTACCAGGGACCACAGTGAGTATCTGAAGCAAGTATCCGAGCAGTATTCTCACTGAACGGTCACGTTGGAGAATCGGGAAACTTCAGGCGGTGATCAAGTCAGGGACCCAACTAGTGGAGGTAACGCTTGCAGTGCAGCCTTGTTGGTCAAGCCAGGGACCAAGCCGGTCAGCAGGGGTGAAGCTTGAGAAGTATCTGAAGTGCCAAGCTAGGGACCCAGCAGGGAAGCGTGGGTGACGCTTGAAATAGATACTACAGCAAAGATTGGAGGAGATCAAGAGATTCAGAGTCAGTGAATCAGTGGGTCTAATGAGAAAACAGGAGCTCAGTGTTGAAGAACTACAAGAAGCAGTTGTAGTGAAGCTGAAGAAACTGTTACGTTTGAGTTAGGAACTGTCAAAGACTGTTGCCATAGGAGACAGCATTCCTGCATGTGCAGATCTGGTGCAGCCTTTCCTTGCATGGCTGTCCTCCTATTGAAGTCACGGAGTCTGCCAATTGAATCTACAGCTACTTAAGGGTGTCCTGGCCCTAACCCTCGTTCCCCCAAACATACAAAAAGGACTGTTAAGAGAAATAAAACCTCTTTTACATCCAAGAAGTGTCTGGCGCCCAATGACTTTCACCATCTTTGCACCCACTATGCCTCACAACCCACTACATATAGAAGGATGTCAGCTATCTTTGGCCTTAGAGGTACTCATTAGACAGGAAGAGGCTAAAGACTTTGCTACATTAGGGATGCATAATTTTACATAGTTCCATTGGTCTGGCTTGGACCAATGTACAGTAAGTACGCATGTGTCATATCTGGAAGATCTCCATGGAAGCTGGAAAGTACTCTAGGCACCACTACTACAGTGGCTTCTGCTAGCTCTTGGGTCCTGTGCCAAGCAGCTGCCCTGATGCTTAATAAACACAGGAGATACCCACTCAGGACAGATACCATTCAGAGAACACTTTATATTTTCTCAGTGAATGCAAAACATTCTCTGATTGGTCAAGATGGGTATGCAGAGCATTTACATCATGATTCATTGAGTAGAATTCAATATGTTCTCCCAAAGGCACTTATGCTGAGCAAGCAATCTGTGTTCAGTAAGCAACAGGGCAGACACTCGGCATGAGACTCAAATGATAGCAGCAATCAATGTAGTAGCGGTTCATACTACTGATTTCCAGCTTCCACAGAGATCTTTCAGGTATACCACATGCATACTTTCCAAGCTGGACCAATGCTACTATTTCAAAAGCCACATTCATTATTTTGAAATTTGCAGCTTTCATTAAAATAATACCTGATGATCCTGCTGTACCACTTTCTGTTATAAGGTAAAATTTAACTGTTCTTCTTTCCCTATTATGCTCCTACATTGGCACCATGTCACATGAACCTCTGATGGAGACTACGAGTGGCAGTTTCAACATACTTTAAGCAGTCATAGTCCACTGTTGTCACCATCAGAAAAGCCCGCTCTGAGAAAAACCTTGCAGCTGTTGCTGGTTTGCATTAACCACTTGACAACGGGGCACTTAAACCCTCCTCGTGACCAGACCAATTTTCAGATTTCAGCGCTCTCACACTTTGAATGACAATTACTCAGTCATGCAACACTGTACCCAAATGATTTTTTTGTCCTTTTTTTTTCATACACATAGAGCTTTCTTTTGGTGGTATTTTATCACCTCTGTGTTTTTGTTTTTTGCGCTATAAAAAAAAGACCGAAAATTGAAAAAAAAAAATATAGTGTGTGTGTCACATTATTGATTTGATGCTGAAACATGTTGTTGATATAGATTGTAGCCAAGAAATGAAATTCCATTATGTGGGTTAGGTATTTTTAAAGCAAGCTGAACTGTATGTAGCCAACTGACCAAGTAATTACAAAATTATTAAAAAAAGACTATAATTTTTAAGGGAGCTATCAGTTTTCCAGTGGTGGCTGACACCAAATACCTGTCCCTTTGAATGACATTAATACATTTTCTACTTTGTTATTACTGCACTTTACAGTGAAACAGAGCAAGCTATGTAGATCTCTCATATAAAAGAATTGAAAGATCTTTAGCAGTCTGCTTTTACAGATGTCTTTATTTCCCTGTCGTCTTTCTTAACCACTACTGTATTAATATAAAGCAGTTGTCATGGTGATGATAGAAATATCAGAAAAATATAAAAGCAAGGGTGTTATTTACAAGGTCCCATAGGGTAGAGAATATTTCAGAAAGATGTCATATGAGAGCTAACGCTACATCTCCTGTCACATAAAGTAAACCAATTTAAATATGAATTGTTGGTAACAGACTGGATAGAAATGTCATAGACTGAATTCTAGGTGTTCACTCATTAACGTAACATTCAAATAGAACATAGCTTGTCTAAAAAATCTGTGGATCCACTGCTCAGTAAAATAAAGGTACTCTGAAGTGTGTCATCACTGCCAAGTGATTGCCAGGTACCCATGCGCCAGAGGTTTAATATTGTGGATGGATTCCACTTCAAAAAATGATGGCACTTTCAAATTAAAACCCAGCTCTGGGCTCAGCCCCCCCACCACGGTGGAAGGCCTATCAGCAGTTTGTTTAGTTTATTTTTTTAACATACCCTTTTTCAGAAGACTGTAGGCCTAGCATATGATGCACTGGGTCTTTCCCGGTCTTTGCAGGGCTTTGGTCAATGCTCTGATAATCCAAAGGGCGACACTAACATGATGACATCAGTGCCACTCTCTAAATCTACTACATCTCTGCATCAATACACTGTTAATGGCGGGCTTGTGACAGCCAGCATTCAAAGTATGTCCTCAATCTTTCAGGTTGAATGATGCTAGCACCGTGGACATTTTTTTGGTGAAAAGGAATGATTGCAGCCTTTTTCATTTATATTTATTATACATAAAATCATTATATCATTAGAAATAGTGTACCATTTTTCTTGTGATGGAGTGGAGAAGTGTCAATAAAGCCTGTTGAAACTAGGTAGGACTATATCAGCACACATTAGAGAGATATTAGGTATACTGTCTAAATTTTGCACAGTAGAAATGTTTCCTGTATAGCATTAGTAGTTAATATTTAAAATATGTGTAAGCAACATTGGAGATGTGGAGATCTACCTGAAGGACATGGAATAGATTAAAGATCGCCAGTATGCCCTTGCCCTGAGAAGTCACCTTAAAGACCTTTTGCATGCCCATCAATTGGTCAACATCTGGGGAATTTTTCACCCACAAGAAACAAGATTACACCTTCTACTCTTCCACTCATGGCTCCTACTCCAGAATCAACCTTTTCCTTATTGAAACACTCAGTCCAAATAGTCCTAATATCATAGAACTATAACACAAAAAGTATTACACATAGTGGACTATATTGTATTATTATTTCATCACAAATATTTGTGTTATAGGACTGTTGGAATGATATTAGGACCATTTGGGACTATATAATATATTTGCACAGTTTGTTTACACACTTTGCTATATTCATTAGCGTTTACATGGTATTTTTGCACATTAGCATGTATGCTTTGCTCTGTTTATGCACGTTGGTATTAGCATTTTGCACGGTGCGCTTTATTGCTTTATTTTGCACAGGAGTTTATTTTGCACAGGTGACATAGTACTAATTTTTTCACAGGAGATAGTTATTATCGTAGTCAGTTTTAATATATAAAGAAAAAAAGGAAGAATACCGCGCTAGAAAAAGTATGTCAGAACAAGCTGCAACAAAACATCATTAAATATCCCTATGGTAAACATATATAATACAAAAAATATTGTTGCGCTAAAAAAGTGAGTACTTAAAATGATAAATTAAATTGAATTAAATATATCAATCAGAAGAAAAATAAAAAATGTATTAAGGAATGATCCGTGAAATATATCAAATAAATGTCCAATCAAATTAATGTCCATTCAAGACCAAATGGCAATCAAAATAGCGTCTGTGTTTGTTTTTATTTTCACTTATCGCGAAGATGTTCAATCAAATCCCAAAAGTGGAGGTCACTGTTAGTCAAGTCACCTTGTGATCAAAACTTGCGGGTAAAGATAGTGAGTGATTGTCCTTACCAGAGCAGATGGACTCCCTTACGAGCGGAGTCGACAGCGCAAGCAGATACAGCCCTCTGCAGGGACAGATGGATCTCTGTTGTCACGAACTCCTCCGACGGCTTCCGGAAATGGATGAGGAGATGAGACACAGGCAGCAAGGGGCGGTGCGAGAAAGAGCCGAAAGGCGAACTCGCCAATCCCTGCTGTGATCCGGCGTCTCTCTAGGGAAAAACCAGGGGATCTCTTCAGTGAAGGGCAGCAAACAGAGACTTCCCAGCCAATGAATCGGCTAATCTGAAAAAGACACACTCGGACCGTCCGGCCACGAGTGTAGACAGGGGAAAGAAAAACGGACTTCAGTCGTGAAATACCGTTTAAGTAAAGCTTTTAATGCTAAAAAAGACCGGTGGGGTTATCCACAAACGGTCATAGTACAAAAAATGTTGCACACATACAATTAAAAAAAAAACGGTTAAATTAAAAACAAATAAACACCCGTGCATGGGGGTCACATAAAGCGTGATGGTATCAACATATAACGCCCGACAAGTTTCTTAATACCTTACGTCCTCCTGGGGCACAGGTGATATGTTGATCCATCACTTACATCACATGACGGCTGTGATTCGACAGGGGCGTCATGTGATCAGGAGGGCCAATCAGAGCCCTTCTGCCGATCCGAGATGCGCCGTGTCCGGGTGACACGAGCGCATCAGGATTGCGCTGCTCCGCGGGCACGCGCGCGCGATCCCGCTACTTCTGAAGGACGTTTCGGAAGTCCGATCAGAAGTAGACGGCTCCCACCCGGCCGTATATGTACAGTGGCCGGGTGGGAAGTAGTTAAAACGTTTTTTTCCTTAAAATTTCCTCCTAAACTTAGGGTGCGCGTTGTACGCCGGTACGTGTTATACGCCGATAAATATGGTAATTACAATTCTTGATATAATGGTTGAAAGCAGGGTGCTCCAGCGCCCACCAAGAGTCACTTTGAGGGCTTACAGTGTTAACTTGTGGCCACACCAACACCTTAGGGCCAAATTTCTGCAGAGCATATAGGGCAGATTAGATTTTTTTGACTGGAGCTACACTTTAAAAATGTACCAGTTCAAAATTACAAACAGATTCTACTTAACACCACAAACCTACACAGTCCCTGTCTTATTTGCACCGCCTATATACTGCTGTTCTGATTATATAGGGCCTGGGGGCCCCACGCCTTTCCTTTTTGAAATTTGAGTACGGGTTCCCCTTAATATCCATACAAGACTTAAAGGGGCTGGTAATGAGCAGGGGGGCTACCCATTTTTCTTAATCATTTTCATCCATATTGCCGGAACCAGACATTACATTAAAACTGCAAGCATTTTTTTCCGTTAAACTTCATTTTGTGCAGGGACCAAACACTGGAAACACGTGCCACTTCACGTGCATACTATAGACACCCCACAGGCATGATATTTAAAGGACTATTTGACTTTTTTTTCACTTTAAGCGTCATTAAAATCTGTGCTCCCCAAAAAAACGGTATTTAAAAAAAAAAAAAATTGCACTGATCCATGTCCCCTGGGGCAGGAGCCGGGTCCCCAAACCCTTTTTAGGACAATATTTAACATATTAGCATTTAAAATTAGCACTTTTGATTTCGAACGTTCGAGTCCCATGGACTTTAATGGGGTTCTAAAGTTTGCGCAAACTTTCGGTCCATTCGCAGGTTCTGGTGCGAACCGAACCGGGGGGTGTTCGGCTCATCCCTATTCACTAGTAAGAGCAGAAAGATTGGCCTCATGTAGTACTCCTGGATAGTTAAAAGGGAGGGGGCATTGATCCGGACGTAGAAGCTGAGTTCAGATTGTAAAGCTTAAAGTAGAAATCACCCAAAGCATCCACAAGTTCTGGCAAGGCATGAGCCTTAGATCCAGATAGGGTAAGCAAGGTGGGGGTGTAATATTGAGAACGTTTGTCCATTAAGGCAGTGGCTAGCCACATTTATCTCTGTACTTGTAGAATGAACAATGGTCCTTGAGTAATACATGCTTTACTTGGTACAAGGAGTGTTCCCTTATTACCTCCCTAAGTCAGACTAAATCCGTCTCTGTTGTACGGTCAGGTCGATCTTCATATGCTAAGAGGTCAGATAAGGTTCTGGCATGGTGCAGTCACAGAGCCAGCATTAGTAGCAAAGTAGAAAGTGAGCAGTGTCGTCCCTCGTGCTATCAAGTGAATCAATCTAATCTAATAAATAGAAAATTGCAGCTAGACCTAAAGTGTATACAGTGCACTAAATTGGTGTTGAATAAAAAAGTGATCAGCGCAACTTTATAAAGTGTATATATTAAAACTAAAAATATTGTTGTGCTAAAAAAGTGAGTACTTGAAATGATAAATTAAATTGAATTAAATATATTAATCAGAAGAAAAAAAAATGTATCAAGGAATGATCCGTGAAATAAAACAAATAAATGTCCAATCAAATAAATGTCCATTCAAGACCAAATGGCAATCAAAATTACTACTAATTTTCAATGTCCGTTTATCACGAGATATTCACAGCAACATTTTTCTATTAAAAAAATCATACGTAAACACTGGCACATAATCAAGAATGACCAAGTATTGGAAACCTCCCTCCCTGAAAAGTCACAGGTGGTCTTCGGAGGGGTTCCCTCAATTAAACATAGTGTGGCACTCAACGTCTGTGATCCACCAACAATTAAACCCATGTTTTTTCAAAACTTGATAAGTTTCTATAAATGTATGTGTATTAGGAGGCCTAGTGTGCATCAACACAGCCAATACCCCTGAGAGAAGCTTGTACAGATAGACATAGAAGGTATATGCATATAAACAAAAATAGGTTTTATTTGGGCAATGAGCCCAAAAAGATGATAAATAAAGATACAAATTTGCATAGAATCGAAATATACATGGAAAAGCATGTAACCATAAACATGTACATATAATGCAAAACAACTTGCGATATAACAGTGGTCTTTTAGGAAAATGCCGACATGTTTCGGACGGAGGTTCTTTTTTCAAGGCAGTTAAGGTTCCTGTGGTTTCACAGTTGTACTATATAGAACAGAGTAAAACCATTAGTATATATATTGTCCTGATATCAAAATAAGAGCCTGTCGTTTACCGTTAAATGGTCATGGTACTCACTTGCAAAGCATTGGGGGGGGGGGGTCCTGACATTCGTGGGGTACCAGAATATGGTCTTGAAGTAGTCACAAGGTATATGTGATCTATGCTATTTTAAAAACAAGGGGCTCTTGGGCGCTCGATTGGCTGCAAGATCTCAAGCCAGGCACCGCGAGGTTGCCGTGGCTAGGTATACCTGGGCCAGAGTAGGTAGAAAGCTGGAAGAGTGGAAGGGAAAATGGGGTAGTATTAGACTACAATAAATATCTGAGTAAAAGGAGTTTTTTAGGGTGTAGGTAGTAAAATATGAAAAGTAATTTACCTTGTTGGCAGAGGTCCTATGTAGAGATACATCAGAGCACCGGCAGGAGAGTGATGTGACTAGTCCCGCCATTGCTCTGGTTTATATGGGGTAGGTAATTGCTAACAGCTGTGTGTGCCATCACGTGGGACACACTCTTCAATTACTCAGATTTTGACGAAACATTGGCATATCTTGACCACAGACCATTCTCTGTCCCCTTTTGTTCCCACACATCCATTACTCACCTACAGACGAGCCCCCTCTCTTCGCGATAAGCTAATTAGAAGCGAATACACTCCAGCCTATAAACTGTATAGACAGTCAAAAGGTACTTTCCCCTGTGGGAACTGTAAATATTGCAGATATCTATCCAAATCTAATAGATCTAATATTTTACCCAATGGACAACAATTTTTCCCCCAACATTTTGTAAATTGCCGTTCGATCGGCATTGTATATCTACTCGAATGCGAATGCGGTTGTTTTTATGTCGGAAAGACCAAACTACCCTTTTGGAAACGTATTTATCGTCATACCCTCAGTATCAACCAAAAAGACCCCGATCTTCCTTTAGGGCGACACTGTGCAATTGTCCATCAAGACTCAACCCCCAAATTGTATTTAAAGCACTTGACCACATTCCCCCACCCAACCGAGGTGGTGACTACAACAAAGCTCTGCTACAAAGCGAGCTTAGATGGATATTTCACCTCAATGCAACATCTCCCCCTGGCCTCAATGAGGCATTCAATTTCAAGCCCTATCTTGAAGGCTTTGAATCAGGGGTATGTGAACTTGACCTTTAAATCTTTTAGAGTCGAATGTGGGCCTCTATCCAAACCTCCAACTCCCAGGTCTCACTTTGCCATTCATCCCAATATATATCCTCTCAGCTCTATATGACAGCTTTTCTACATTAGGACAATATCCCCAACCTTGTTCTTGTCTGTGGTAATCATTATACTGCTATTTAAGCTGTCTAATTGTATGTTTATCTTTTTATATGCATAACCATTACACTTGGTTGTCAATGTATATGTTACAATAATGTACTATTTCACATTTTTCCGATAGGGGGTGCTCATTCCGTTTATATATGTGCCTGGACTCACTTGCAATACATTGTCAAACCGTTGCCTAAACCCATTGCACGGTATTACTACTTATTATACTTTATATCTCAAATCCTAATTTGGCCTCTTTGTATGGACTCGATTTCCGGCTGCCCGGCGCGGGTAAGACAGCTCCGTTCCGCGCATGCTCTATCCCCTGAGGCACATGTTTCCTTCTTGCGCCCTCCGCTTGCGTTCCAGCGGGCGGGGAGGGGACACTCTGCCCGCGTCGGTGACGTGGCGACGCCATGCGCAGCCCCGCCCCTTGAGTGCGGGACGACGCGTGGCGCCGCCGCCTCAGAGATCTCTCTGGGGATACACACAGCCTTCGGGCTGTCACTCCCCAATACCTTGCCCTGCTCATTAGCCCTCAGCTGAGCACGCCGATCCCACGTGACGGCACACACAGCTGTTAGCAATTACCTACCCCATATAAACCAGAGCAATGGCGGGACTAGTCACATCACTCTCCTGCCGGTGCTCTGATGTATCTCTACATAGGACCTCTGCCAACAAGGTAAATTACTTTTCATATTTTACTACCTACACCCTAAAAAACTCCTTTTACTCAGATATTTATTGTAGTCTAATACTACCCCATTTTCCCTTCCACTCTTCCAGCTTTCTACCTACTCTGGCCCAGGTATACCTAGCCACGGCAACCTCGCGGTGCCTGGCTTGAGATCTTGCAGCCAATCGAGCGCCCAGCAGCCCCTTGTTTTTAAAATAGCATAGATCACATATACCTTGTGACTACTTCAAGACCATATTCTGGTACCCCACGAATGTCGGGACCCCCCCCCCCCCAATGCTTTGCAAGTGAGTACCATGACCATTTAACGGTAAACGACAGGCTCTTATTTTGATATCAGCACAATATATATACTAATGGTTTTACTCTGTTCTATATAGTACAACTGTGAAACCACAGGAACCTTAACTGCCTTGAAAAAGGACCTCCGTCCGAAACATGTCAGCATTTTCCTAAAAGACCACTGTTATATCGCAAGTTGTTTTGCATTATATGTACATGTTTATGGTTACATGCTTTTCCATGTACAGTGGTGTGAAAAAGTGTTTGCCCCCTTCCTCATTTCCTGTTCCTTTTCATGTTTGTCACACTTAAGTGTTTCGGAACATCAAACCAATTTAAACAATAGTCAAGGACAACACAAGTAAACACAAAATGCAATTTGTAAATGAAGGTGTTTATTATTAAAGGTGAAAAAAAATCCAAACCA